>JABXWE010035802.1:0-12159 GCA_014611495.1 Limonius californicus
TCATATGCTCCACTGGGAGCAAAATAAATGCTGATGACATTGTAATTAATAATTGTACTATTTATTGATGCCCACATAAAAAAAATTGTCATTAACACAGACAATAAGGCAACGATATAATTTAATCTTTGACAAGTAAAAAAAGGCATTTAAACATTTCTCCGCAAACGTTTAGTTTACAAGACCGAACAAATGTTTTATCTCAACATAACCTTATTTATTAAGAGCTAATGGGCTGTACCTTGAATTCTAAGCGTTTGCGGACAAATGTTTATATGAGTTTTTATTGTCTTGTTGTCCTTAATCTATGGTCTACGAATTTAATCCATCTTCTTCTTAGAGTGCTTTATCTCTTACGAGACGTAATGATCTTCTCTCCTATGCCTGTACTGCGCGTTTAGAGTGCCACAGACATAAAGGACCTACAGCTTAAAGTGGGCTCCGAACCACGGGAAGTGTAAACACTTCTACTCCAGAGAAAATTTACTAGGCAGAATACCTCGCTGGTCGGCACAAGGTTTAAAAAATTAATGTAGTCAGTGAGCATTACGATTCATTAAGAATGCATATTTTGCAGTTATGTAGCGGCAACCATCAAATAAATATTTTATCATACCCGGTGTTTTTTACACCAACGCAAATTCAATTTATTTAAAAGAATATTTTCTCGCTTTTTTTCGAATGGGACACTCTGTATATTATTATATATTATAATTGTTACGTTAATTCTTCACAATTTTTATGAATCTTGTGCTGTACCTAAAATCGATATTTTAAGAGATATTGTTATTCTTTTCATTACAAACCGTTGAATTACTAAACTTTTTATTTCTAGGTGTCTAATCTAGTAGCCATGATTTGGACTTAAAATGAGTAGGGGTTGGAAATGGAAAGAGCAACCCTTAACTTTTTCCAAATACTATTGTTCATTAAGTGCATTAAGCCCAAACCAACATAACACAGTAATATTGCAATAAAAATTCCAACAAGTGTAAGTTGATAGACAACAACAATGTTCGGGGAGGTATTGCGGGCGATTTTATGAGGACGGTGCTTCAGCACATTTCACACTTGTGACTCGACAGTTTTTGAGTCAAGAATATTATGTCGTTATTAAAAAAAATATCACCTTGTAGTTACTACACCGTAGTGGGTCACCCTATATATTTAAAAATATTTGTAAAATGTCCGTATTAAACGGTTAATGATTGGGCAGGTAGAGTTCGAAGTTTCGCTGCATGCTGTGATTATGGAACTGAATTATCCAGTGATAATGACTGATAAATCGTGACTGGAATGGATCCTGGTCCAATAATTGATAGATTATTTGAAGAAGATGCCACGAAAACTACCTGGAATCAAATTGTTCGAATTGCACGAAACAAAGAGGCTGTTAAACGAGATAAGGTACAACTGGTCATCAAGCAAGAAGTGGATGTGCACACGTTTAAGGTACAACAAAACCATCGAAAGGATGCGGAAGCACTTCTACGTCATCAGGTGCTAAGTGTCGCGTATGTGGTCGTAAAAATCATAATTATCAGAAATGTAAGTACAAAAATTATAATTGCAATGTGTGTGGTGCCAACGGTCATTTTGCGCCCATGTGTTACCGCGGACAAAAGCAGAAGAATACGACCACGCACAAGTTTATCGAGTGCGATGCGGAACCAGGGAAGGATTGGTCTTCGCTGCAAATGATCGAGACTGATACTGAATCTTTCTTCAATATGCAAGCTAACAATAGTAACGAAGATAATTTATTTTATTTGCAGTTAACATGCGATGAACATGTAAACAAATTTGAGATAGATTCAGGATCACAGTATACTCAATTATTTCTGAGAAATTGTACACTCAGAACAGAACGAGGGAAATCAGCCGGACCAGGGATATAAAAATGAATTTTTGAGCTAAATTCATTAACTTTTGAGTCGAGATCGAGAGGAAGAAGTCCAGCCTAGAAACCAGATCTGAAACCAGCCCAGTAACCAGTCCTAGAACCAGAGCTTCTACGTCGAAATCCGACAGAAAAGTCCAGCTCCGAGACTAAAATAAAGCCAGTCCAGTAACCTGAACTTATAAACCGAATCCTTTCATTAAAGCCAGATCACCGCCTATCTACAATCTTAGAATTACATTAAACACTGGATTGGGATGGGGAAACCCGCCCTTTGACAGTTTTAATCCAGGAATTACTTTCCGTTCACCCTTAATTAGGATGCGGGAACCCGCTCTTTGAAAGGGTAATCCTGTTTCCTGTTGTTCACCCTATTGTGCTAGAAGAGGTCGCCCCGAGCTCGCATTTAATAGAGACCTACATATAATTCTCCCGAACAATTGAAATCTATTTACTCCTGACCTGAGATACACCGCATTGAAAGTCGTTTAAAGAATTTACAACGAATATCGCACCACGAGTTGCTAGAATGGGTTACCCCGATGTTGACAACTATTGACTGCCATAATAATTCAAAAAAGACCACAAAATACTGGCGAAAACACGAACATTCCACAGCGCCGCGATTAAGACCGGGAAAGACAACTGCAACACCGGAAAATTCATAGCACTATTATTCCCGTTATAGACACCCAAATGAGTTATACAAATTACTAGGTCGCCAAAACACGACTTCCACGGAAGTGCTCGAATCCAGTACCTGCAAATAACCCGTGTATTTCCATTATAATAATCGAAATTTATTTAGTTAACAGCGTGACCTCGAAGGCACAAGCGAGCCGCCGGCTGTCAGCACCGAGACTGCATCGCGCTGGCCCCGCACCCCGCAGTTCCAATGACCAGATCGTGGACCTTCCAGGACCGACCCCAGGCAGTTTTAATTTTCATTTTATTATTGCATATAAATTTCACCGTCATTATTTTTCATTTTATTATTGTAAATATTCATTTGAATCAAGTATTTTAGTTAGGTAGCATTGTAAATTATAGGAATAAAATTGTTAATCCAATCGATAATTCCTATTCTCCAGTGAACCCCGGCTCTGAGTTTATCCGGCATCAGGCCGGACGATTACAGTATGAAGCCCAATAATAAAATAGGGTTATGTGGTGATTATAGAATTACTATAAATCCCGATTTAGAAAAAGTACACTATCCCTTACTTCGAATCGAATACCTTTTTGAAAATTTAAAACGAGATAGGCAATTTTCAAAAATAGACATATCGAATGCTTATCAGTAAGTACTGTTAACCCCGAAATCGCAAGAGTTGGTCACAATATCAACACATAAAGGCGTGTTTAAAGTAACAAGACTTCCTTTTGGAATTTGTAATGTTCCTTCAATATTTCAGAAAATTATGGAAAATATTACTGCTGGGATTCCGGGAGTAGCGTGTTTTTCAGATGACATATTAATTACTGGTAAAAATTACCAGGAACATTTAAGAAGACTCGATTTAGTATTGCAAACGTTGCAAGAATGTGGTTTGAGAGTCAGAAAAGAAAAATGTCGATTTTTCCAAAATGAAGTTCGTTAATTAGGTCACGTAATTGATTGTGAAGGATTACGTATGTCTAATGAGTGAATTTTGGCTATTCAAAAAGCACCAATTCCGATTACACTTTCCCAGTGAAAATTTTTCTTAGGAATGATAAATTTTTATTGTAGATTTTTACCAAATGTCGTTTCCATATCGTACCCTCTGTATAATTTGTTGAGGAAGGACTGTGAGTGGAGTTGTTACACAAAATGTCATGCTGCTTTTGAAAAGGCAAAACAAATGCTATTGTCAAAAAATGTATTAGATCATTATGATACGGAAAAACTATTAAAATTAGTTTGTGATGCTTCAGCCCATGCTGTTGGGGCAGTAATTGTTCATGTGTATCGTGATGGTAGGGAAAGGGCAATTGCGTTCTCGTGAAGAGTACTAAATGCTGCTGAACAAGGATATTCACAAATTGATAGAGAAGGACTTAGCAGTATATTTGGATTAACCAAATTTAATCAGTATTTATTTGGTAGACATTTCGTACTCGTGACGGATCATAAACCGCTGTTAACTATTTTTGGACCCAAAAAGGGAATTCCAGTTAGGGCAGCAAGTAGGTTGCAAAGATGGGCTCAAGTGTTAGGTTCTTACGAGTATACTATACAGTATGTACCATCAGAAAAAAATCAAGCTGACTGGTTATCCAGAATATCAGTTTCAAGTAACAATAACACAGAGTACGTACAAACAAGTTAATTGTCATATTTTGAAGATGGTGAATTTAAATTAAATTGGAAAATCATTGAACTCTGCGTTGTAAGGCCACGTTAGCGATAGTATAGACACTGCCACTAGCTTTTAGCGGGCTAAGCATTGCTCCTGTATTTATGTATGTACGTATTAACTAATTAAAGTATTAATAAATAACTAAAACATTAACGTTGCATTAAATGGACTAAAGGGTAAAATCGTTGATGTTCACATTGATCTGTTTCCTTTTGAACGATAAATCCTTAAATCGACCTTGAAGTTTTATTATTTATGGACTAAAGGGGCCAACAACACAAATTGCATACTAGAAAACATCCGGTATTAGCAAAAGTTTTAAAATATGTATTATCTGGATGGCCAGATACAACTGTTGAAAATGAAATAAAACCATATCCAAGCCAATCGCAAGATAGAGTTAACTTCAGAACAAGATTGTATCATGCGGGGGTACAGGGTAGTAGTTCCACTTAAATTACGCAAAATCGTATTAAATTATTTACATTCTACTCATATGGGTATTATTAAAATGAAGGCTGGTTTCAGCACGATCTTATTTTTGATGGCCATCAATGGATAATGAAATAGAAAATATTGTACGTAATTGTAGTGCTTGTTTGATGTGTGCAAAATCACCAGAAAAAGCTCATTTAAAACCATATAACTGGCCAAAGCAGCCATGGTAAAGATTGCAGGTGACTATTTTGGTCCAATTTTCAATAACTCTTGTTTTCTTATCCAAGATGAGCATTCAAAATGGATTGAATTTTTTGTATGTCAAATATTACATTTATATTATTACAAGGACGGCGACAATTCAAAAATTGCTTCAATGCTCTGCTAGGTTTGGGTTACCTGTAGAATTAACATCTGACAATGGTCTTCAGTTCACATCTGAATTTCAAAATTATTTAAAAGTAAATAACAATCGCTTAGTATAACGACTACGGATACTTAATTGTTTAGAATTCAACTAAATCAGTTCTATTCAGAATTATATTGTTATTAAACTCAATAATATAAAACAAATCAAATGTAGCCAAACTTCAGTAATTTTAATATCTCCTAAATGGATAGTCTGATGCAGATAACGTAAAAATCCGTTGTGGAGAAGACACTGACGATTTTGTATTTGGACGAATTTCTATGCTAAATGCATATTGCCTGCATATTTTGAATATTTGCGCATTTGTCCAATTTTTTACAGACATGGGTTTTCCCGTAGTTACGGGTTTGTTTGCGCCCCTTTCCGGCTTAAGCAGGCAGAATATTCCAGGTAGTGAATTAGGGATTTCCAAGTAATTTCTCAACAGGTGCGGGAGGGGGTTGATGTTTGTAAAATTTTTTCATCAATCATCAGAAATCAGTGATCATTAGTCGGTCAATGAGAACGTTTAGTTCTACCGTAAAAGTATTTTTGTTTGTGGGAAGTGCAATATGCCGAAAGACAGTTCGAGCCTGGTTAATTCCTGGATCAGAAGCTATCCCGAGCTTGTTTACACCAATGGAAATATATTCTGCAAAGCCTGTAGTAAAATGGTAAGATTGTTTTTTTCCTTCTTTGGTAAATATTTGGTTGGTTCTCGAATATTCAAAGTTCAGACAGTTTGAAAAAACGCGTGTTTTTGCTGTAGATACCAACCCAGCGGAAATTTTCGGTGACACAGCACGTCGGGACAGAACTACACAAGTCAAAATGCAAGAAGATGAATTAATCGAAAGTTTTTCAGTTATCTTTAGACGGTAGACCATCGTTGATGACTTCATCTAATGAACAACAGGAATTTAATTATGATTTAGGCGATGATTTGTGCAAACATACCTTTGAAAAAACTGCAAAATCCTATTTTAAAAAGTTTTTTCGTATCGAATTCGGAGGTCAGCTAATTAGAAATAGTCCATATCCCACATACTTAGGTGTCACACTGGACAGATCTCTAACATACCAAGAGCATCTGAAAAACACTGCAGCCAAAGTAAACACCAGGAACAACATCCTACTTAAGCTGGCGAACTCTAGCTGGGGAGCTGAAGCAGGCGTATTAAGAACCTCTGCCCTGGCCCTCGTACACTCAACGGCCGAATATTGCGCCCCAGTATGGCTGAACAGTGCCCATGTGAAAAAACTAGACTCCCGGATAAACGACACTATGCGAATCATCACAGGAACAACACGACCGACTCCGTCCCAATGGCTTCCCGTATTGAGTAACATCGCCCCGCCGAGGTTAAGACGAGAAGCTGCCCTAGTCAGAGAGCTTAAAAAATATAACGCCAACCCAGAGCTACCTATACATCAAAATATAGACCATACAGCTAGACAGAGATTAAAATCCCGGAACCCTCCATGGAGGCTACAAAAGAACATGGACTACAATATTACCAGAGAGTGGAATGAAGAGTGGGCAACATCAAACCCAGATATTAATAACTTAATGGATACTGCATCCGAACGACCAGCAGGGTTTAACCTTCCCCGGAAAGTATGGTCAACGCTGAATCGGCTTCGGACTAACCAAGGCAGAACGGCATATTCAATGTACAAATGGGGCTTGACAGACTCCCCAGAGTGCGACTGCGGACATGCAGAGCAGACCATGACCCACATACACTCAGAGTGTCCCCTGCGTGCATTCCCTGGAACCCTCGAAGAACTTCATCAAGCAACACCCCGTGCCATAGAATGGATTCAATCACTGGACATACGACTGTGACAAAAGACAAATGACCACCTATTCTATACTCCATTTTAAAAATTACTTGATATTATTATATCTATACGTTATATATTTATACCTCTATGTTTTATATATTTAAATTTCTGTTTTACATGTTCAATATTATATGTTCTGTATATTTTATATTCCTATGTCTTATATATTTAAATTTATATGTTTTAATTATCGACTATTTATTCCATACTTTGTACCTATATACCTATTGTATAGTTATATTATTATATTATGTTTTATATGTATATTTAAGCCCATACTATAGCTAGGCTAAACACGTAAACTATTGTAGTAATAATTATTGTGCACTCTATAACACATACGCTAAATAAATGTGGGCGTTACCTACATTGTAAATTTGTTATTAGGATCTATGCGCGAAGATGAACATAGTGAATTTTATTTAATTGCATGTCGACAATTAGAAAAAAGTATTTTAAAAAGTATTAAGTATTTAAGTATTTTAAAATCTGTTAATGAATGTATTATGAATTTTTTTGCGCCTTATGTAGCTCCTACTGAAAAACTTTTACTTATGTTTAGCTCATGGATGTAACAGAGTAACTGAACATATTAGATGTGAATTTCCTGATGTAAATGTACTACTTAGTAGCGTAAAAAAAGTATTTGTCAAAAGTCCTTTACGGGTTCAGTTGTACAGGGAAAAATTGCCCAATGTATACCTTGACCTCCCGAACCAATGTTGACTAGGTGGGGAACTTGGTTGGAAGCGGCAATCTTTTATGCTGCTATTACAAAGGCGCATAATATAGTAACAAAAACTTCATTGGCAAATCAACTAACCTTTATCAAAACACATTGCAGTTTTATAGGAAAAGCTATAAATAATTTAGAAAAGCAGAATATGTCTTTAATTGAATCCGTTGAAATCGTTAAAGAATTTAAAGGCAATATTTTAAACGTTCCAGGTAAAATCGGTAATTCAGTAAATAAAAAATGTTTATGCGTTTAAAAAAAAAAAGCGGTGTCAAACCTCTTGAGAACATTTACGAAATTTTAAATGGAAACTTTGAAATTGATTTAGGTGTACAATTTTCGGCTTTAACAAGTTATTTTAAATATGCCCCAATTACCTCGGTAGACGTTGAAAGGAGCTTTTCAGGTTATAAAAATATTTTGTCAGATAAAAGACAAAATTTCAGGGTAAATAACTTGGAAAAACACATTGTCGTAAATTATAGTCGAAGATATATTTAGTCTTGTTATAATATAGGTACATTCTTCCCCATTTATATCAGCTTTTGTAAATCAATGTAAATAAATTGTATAAAAAATAATATGAATGTTATTCGAATGAGAATACCCATAAAAACACACTAGATCAGAACAGCAAAATTATAGTTTTACAAAATATGCATTATTTGAATTTATGCGCATATTTCGTCATTTTTTACTGCATATATAAATGCGCACATTTCATTAAAATTGTTCGCACATAAATCCGTTTTTTAGTAATGAGGTTTCATGTAGAGAAAAAATATTATAACTTCGAGGGGTACAAATGAGACATGAATGTGAGCAGTTAGGTAGGTATTTCAGCAACACAATGACTTGCTAAATGCAATTAAAAATGTGGAACAACCAACTGATCCCGACAAAATTCGAATTGGCGTTCCAACACCAATTCAAAACAAAAGGTATAATTGGAAGTTCCAGACACTAGGTTGCAAAGTATTGTTAGGTCATTCTATCAACATAAAAAAACAAACCTTCAAGAACAAGGTTCTCCATCTGCCTGTCAAAGCACGGTGTTTTTTATTATTATTATTATTATGAAACTTTCGCAGGCTTTGCAGGCCCACCGCCCCTAGGGGCCCCAAAATCTTGAAATTTACCGTTTACTCACTTTGAGGTAATTCTTCGTTGATTTTGGTTTTATGCCAGATATCGCATGTAGAATCTGTAAGCTTCGATAGCGAAGTCACACTGGTAAGATCGGGTTCGACATCTTCATGTATATCAGATAAAGTATCCATGTTGATATACACGTGGTTCTGCAGTAAAGATTGATAAACAATGTTATTAATGTTAGGCAAATACTTTTTTAACGCTTTGTTATCTAGAACAATTCTGAGCGCTGTCAATATATTCTTTCAGGTTAAGTAACTTGTTAGGTGATTATGTATTTTGAACTACTTTCATGCCTTATGCAAGAGTGATTAAAGACTAGTTTACTAACCATCGACTCTCAAGGCGATTTGAACTCCGTTATATCCTATGTCACTTTACTTAATATTTAATAGTAAGACTACTGTTGTCTTTTGTTGAAGTTTTCGTTATACAGTAGGACCAACAAAATTTTCCATAAAAGTTGGTTGTGAACAACGAATGATTTATCTTTACTTAAGCAGTACCGTGCATAATATTTACTTCATTCATTTAATAGTTATCGGGTTATAGTTCTCCCACTACTGCTATTTATTTTTTAAATTTATGAAAAATGAAGTAAATATGTATTATAAAGTTTATTGCTTGAGTGAAGATACATCATTAGTTGGTCACAACCAACTTTAATGGAAAATTCTGTTGGTCCTATTGTATGATGAAAACTTCAACAGCAGAAAGTAGTTCAAATAACATAATCACTTTATAAATTAGGTACTTAGCAGAAACAGTATTTTAACAGACCTCCGAATTGTCTAAATAACAAAGCTTTGTTTTTTTTTATAATAACTGAAATTAATATACAATCTATCCTTAGTACGGATAATAAGTATTTCTTATGAATAATTGATTATATAAATGAAAGTAACCTATGACTTGCCGAGAGCTTTCCAGTAAAGATTTTATTTAAAGAGATACGAACTAGTAGTTTCTTGTTCATCATCATGTTAAAAAAGTATTTGACTAACACTAGTAATATTTACTATTACGCTTTTATGCAATAAAGGTGAGTGATATTCGCATATTTCCTTCAAAAAATTACATTTTAGTACCTACATTTGAATTGTTGACTCACCTATCCCCCTAGGATTATAAAGGATCAGATAACCAAGACGATCAATTGTTTACCAAAGAAAAGCCCGTGCATACATGCAACATGGATACCTTATCTGATAGCTAAATAGTGTAAGGATAGATGAAGGCGAAAGAATCGAAGTTTTGAGGATGATTGGCGTTGGAGATAGAAGTCGGACGCATGAAGAAGTTCGTATATTGTTCAATGAAACTCACCCAAACCGTCCTCCAATATCACAATCAACAGTAAGTCGAATTGAGAACAAATTTCGCGATCTTAGACATGTACGAGATAAACCTACGACCGAACGTCCATCGGCTTTAGATGAAGACAGGCAATTGGATGCCTTGCTAATGGTGCAGGAAAATCCACATTCAACCCTCGAGTGGGAGTCCCTTCATATCTTAATACGTAAAAAAATGCAGTTTTCGGACTTCTTGATAAGTTAAAATGTACAAAGTGCAATTGGTGCAGGATGGTGATTTTGATCGACGAGCGCCATTTCGTACAATAATAAAGGACCTCTCCAATGCAAATCCTGAATTGATTAGAAATATTGTCTTTTCTGATGAAGCAACATTTTGCTTAAATGGTATCGTCAATAAGTAAAATTTTCGTTATTGAGCGGTTGAAAATCCGCATTGGATGATGGAGGCAAATACACAATATCCTCAAACGGTTAACATGTGGGCTGAGATAGTGGGTAATCGAATTATTGGACCGTACGTCTTTGCCGGAAAGCTGGCTGGTGAACAGTACCTGGACTTGCTCCAGTTTGAATTAATTCCAGCCTTAGCGGTACTGTTTCCTAATGCAGAAGATCCTGATTCATCCGATCCCAGAATTTGGTTACAGGAAGCCGGTGCGCCTCGTCATGCACGTTCAGTCCGGGAATATCTCGAGCAAATATTTCCTAATTGGTGGATTCGTAGACGAGGACCTACTGAATGGCCGGCAAGATCTCCGGATTTACCCCCGTTGGATTATTCTCTCTGAGGTTATTTGAAATCAAATTTATTTCAATAGACCTGAAAATATTGAGGCGTTAAAAGAGAGAATTCGGCAGGAAATCCGCTCAATCACCCCGGAAATGTTAGGCAATATTCAACAAGCGTTTGTCTCTATATTAGAGTATTGTCTCGCCGTTAACGGACAGCTATTTGAAGATTTACTTTAATTTATAATTTGTAGGATTTATATTTGAATTTAAATTGCGCCAGCGGTGTCGCAGGCTGTGCCAACCTAACGCTGGACGAGGGTGCCCGGAGAGGGAGAGAAAGGCGACGATGATGGCCGCCGGATTACTTTGGCAAATCGACATTTTTATTTTGTGAACATAATCTAACTTTTAGTTTTAAACTGTAATAAAGCCTACAAGTTTTACATTGTTTTGTTGTTTTTCAAATAATGTTCGTTTAATTTGGCATTGTATTTCTTAATTTCTCAAAACCCATCGCAATGTTTACAGGGCGTACTGAGAACGACAAACTTCAACTGTTTTTACCACTCGTTGCTTGAGCCGTATCAACGCTTGCTCGAATTCGGCACTTTCATTACAATACATTTTCGTAAATATCTCCGTTATTTATCAAACGATTTTGAAAAACTTTTTTTTATTGTATTCAACATAAAAAAAGCTATCATGATGTATCAGAAGGGGTACTTTGCTGTTTGACTTTTTAAAGCTGGATGATGTGCAGAAAACCTAATTATTTCAAGGTTCAAACATGGTAATTGACTTTAGAAGCGTCTGCTTTAAATCATGATATTAAATACGATAATGATTGGTCCATTAAACTGGAATCATTACATAAAGAATTAGATAAACAAACCGAAATCTGTCGTAACAATGAAGAACATGTAATAATAGAACCTCCATTGAAGTGCATTGTTCATGAGAGTGTTAAAACTTATACTGCGGAAAAGATATATAATAGTATATTAAAGAACTAGTTTCATAAGGCCTTTTCTTAACGCACGAGTCCAACGGACGAGTGCGACAAGTGGTCTTATGAAACGTGTTCTTTATACTATTTTTTCTATTGAGGAAGTTTAAGAGTATTTTAAATAAATTTATGTAGAAAATTTTACGTCAAATCGATTACTAGGGAGTTTTTATAAACACTTATGGCAGCATTGACAGGTGGCTGAAACTGATATTTCAAACTTTCAAATTCAAATCGATCTACCAACATCGTAAAAAAACAAACTAAAAACAGTACG
>JABXWE010035804.1:0-24111 GCA_014611495.1 Limonius californicus
GGAACAATGTGCTCGGTGCCCCATTCGCCTGGTATATCGCGTATAGCGAAGATAACCGATAGGCAACCGAATCATCCTCTAAATAGGTACAAATCAGAGCGTTCCCCGGAACATAGTTTTGAGCGTGTTAGCCGCGCCTTTGGTGCGAAAAGAAAGTTTGATACCATCGTTAAAATAATGAAATTAAAATAATGCACTGAATTACATGCGAATTTCTTTCTGTGTTTATCTTGGTGGTCGGGTGGGCACGTGCCCTTGTGCCCTTTAGTACAAGCCGCCACTGCAAAATAGTCCATTAACGCTAACTGCAGTTCCAAATACAATTCAAATTGATTACCAACATTGGGAAATACATGTATAAGATATATAAGATATAGCGCAAATAAATTTACAAATGCCCAGCGTAAACGGGATGAAGTTCATTAGTGGGTGTGTGATTATATGAGAAGATTGTTGATATTTTGCTATTAAAAATGTCAAGTTTGAGTGAAAAGTTTCGGTACATTGGTGTACCTACTTATACGACCGATAAAAAAGAACAGGTGCTAAAGGCCCACCATGTGATTTTAAGTGGTGGAAATGATCAGGACTTGTTGCACTGCGTTTGCAATCGTCGAAACTTAAAAATCTATCACACAAAATAAACTCTGGGACTAGAAAATAAAATATAAAGTGAAAGATATACTTAGAAATAAGGAATAGTCATCCATTACAGAATGTTTACTGGATACCAACATGTTTGATATGATGACCTTATTGGTTCTTATACGTGTTTTCCAAATTCCCAATGATTTTTTAATTTTTGGAAAATGATGCACTGTAATTCCTGTGCTGCAATAACTACTACACCGTGGAATATAAGAGTAATTTTTACTTTTGATCCGTTAATACGAAACTGACAAAATCCCGCCATTTTCATTTCTATTACATTAGTTCCTTAAACGTACACGACATGTCAGTTGTATAGCTGGCGCACTGCTATAAGCAAGGCTGCATGTAAATATTATTTTTCTATGATATTTCCAAATAAATTATTCGGGTAAACGTCAATGTATTCATAAACCTTTAGTTTCACTCTTAGTTATAGCAAAGAGCATATAATTGTGTATTATATCTTCTATAGTTACAGCCATTTCAACTAGCGTCCTCTTAATTTGGTGCCACTGACAAAGCACAGTAGTTACTATTTCATAAAGCCTTTCTGTTTTATATTTACCCAGCTCATCAATATTTTATTCAAATCTGTATCTTAGTATAACTATCAGTTCTGAAAAATATACCATAGCAGCCAATAACAAACTTATAAAATATAGCAGTAGATACAAAGCATCAGAAGAGGTAACGGTTATGTTTCTGATAGAAAAATTGCATTTTTCATGAAGAAATGCAATAGGTACCAATAATTAGTTTGGTAGATGAGGTAATCTACTAAACTACTTGTTGATGTTGCATTTAAATCTATAAATAGGGGCTTCGATGGGGCAGTGCAAACAAGCGCTGTCAGTAGAGGTTACAGTGAAATGCGGTTAGGTCGGCCGCGGGATCGGACCCCGGCTGAGGCGATGATAGTATTTCACTTAGTTAAGTTTAGGATGCATGTTGCTTGAATGGATGGAATATAAGCGACGCCCGCACTACCCTGAAGTAATGCCAAAGCCGTTCCAGGGGAGCGGGGAAGGTAGTGTGTGAATGAAAAAAAAGTTTTTATGCATGAAAAACGAAAAAAAAAAAATAAAGCAATAGGATATAAAATAGAAGCAAATTTGGAAGTAGAATTATATTCTGTATTTATAAAGGTTTAAGAGGGCCATGTCGACAAAATGGATTAAATTTAAATATTAAAATTGAAATTTCGATATTGCAAAAAGTAATTACTTGCATGTCGACTCAGAATATATGGTTTACAGAAAAGATAAAAACGTGTCATTGGTGTAATACAATGTATATTATTTTTTTGTAAAAACAGAATGTATTTTTACGTTTTAATAATATGGAAAAAGGTTGTCTGGCAACCTTATTTCCAGAAGAGCAACGGTTCTGCTTGCCCCCCTTCGTCGGCGCTTATGAACATTTATTAGAGAATAGACAATGAACACAGTAAATGATGTAGGTATACATGTATTTCATTTAAAAAATATCTAAAATAACTAAGTGTTGTGTTATTTAATTTTTATTTATTATTTTATTATAATAATTGTTTATATACTCATTTTCTTACTTGATAGATAAGCTATATTAAGATTAATTTATTTTTAAGTATAACTTAATTCACAACTCAATATTTAAAATTATACGCCTTGTAGATATGCAACACACGTTTCAGTTAGGCTTACAGTGTTTCTATGTTTCTCTCCTACCAACGTAGAAATTTTGACAACTGCCGTAATTAATTTGTCAAAACGTCAAACTTCAAGGATTCGCAAACACTAATAAGATATGGTGAGTTACTGTGATTTTAGAATTTTTGTAAGGCATTCTTTAAAGCAATTTTTATCTTAACTAATAACAACAAGCGAGTTAGATGAGTAAAACGAAATTGTTTTAGATGTCGTTAGTAGCATATGACAACAGTAGTGACAGTGAAACAGAAGCGAATGAAGTTATTGAAGAATCTGGAGGTAAAGTTCGGTTGAACGGAACTTCTCCTTCAATAAATGTGGCCAGCAGTACAATTGTGTCCCTTAATTCAGCACATGCCGAACCTGGAGAACTATTTACAAGTCTACCCCGGCCACAGAATCGTATTTCAAATGTACTAGAAGAAGAACAAGACGAATTCTTGAAGAAAAAGGAACAAGCAGTTGAAAAGCCTCGAAAAACAAAGCAACCTGTTAAAATTGGCATTTTATCTGTAAGCGATTTCAATAGTGATGACGACGATGATGAACCTGCCAGGAAGAAAGCGAAACAAATTGTAAGTACTGTAATAGCACTCCAGAATAGGTACTGGGATGGTAATACAAATAGAAACCACTTTAATTTTTTTATATAAACTTGTAGAAGGCATCGGGATTATTTGCTATATTACCTGCACCAAAAGTAACTCCATTATCAACTACAAGTTTTGTTCCAAATGTTGTTAAAAGGAAGGTAAATTCAACTTCAGCCAAATCTGTCAAAATACCACCACATAAAACCAAACCTATTGAACCGGCGGCTAAACCTTCAGAAGCAGCAAATAAAAGTTTGCAGATTGATGAAGACGATGATATTGAGGTTCCAGAAACTTTCGATGATGAAACTTGGCAAAAGGTATGTGGTAAACAACAACGTACAATTAAACCAGCAGTTCAAGAAGATACATCTATAGTTTATGAGGATGTCTCGCATGTTGTTGAGGCTGCTCCAGATGTTCAAAAACCTTATGATGGGTTAGACAATCAAGCGGTAAGATGTGTCTATTTTTTATTTAATATGTTTTTTATTTAAATGTGTGTTTATTAACAGTTCAAAGAATTAGTCGGCAGTAGGAAGAAAATGAAAGAAAACATTGAAATAATTGACATACACGAAGATGAAATTAGACCTGACAGGGAAGAGTGGTTGAAGTCACTTACGGATCCCAACTGCGAGCCTCAAACAGATGTCAAAAATCCAGTAAACAATACTTGTAAAGTAAAGAACCACATCACTGCTTTGGCTCAGAAGGCTTTAGCTAACGACAAAGAACTCCAAATGAGGTGGGCAGAAAGCAGACACAACAGAAGACAAACACAGGCTAAATATGGATTCTAAATGGTGTTTATCTGTATTTTATGATTTTATACAGTTATTATATTATTATTATTTTATTTTTTTGGTTCAAATAACGCTGTAGATATCATTTTAGAAAATTAAAAGCAAATCATGTACAACAATATTTGATTAATATTTTTGAAATATATTGTTAGGAAGTCCCACAGATTTTATTTCATCTATTTGCTCACAACTTATTTTATCTATCGAGCAAATAAATCAAATAAAAGTTATTGAAATTATATAAAATATCATATTTACTTATTAATTAATATAAATTACAATAAAGTAAGGTTTGAAACGGTGAAAAAACAATTTGATGTTTTCAAATATTGGCTATTCAATAAAAGAGTCTTAGCTTGCAACAACTTAATTATTTAGTTTAAACTTAAATACTTGTGTTTGTGTAATGCCTATTTAAAATACTGTACTGTACCGCTGTTGAAATGTCTACAACTTTCAACTAGTGTAACTTTATCTGAATTGCAACACATGATATATTGTTAGACTACTGTTCTCGATTTAATTTCCTTCGCCTTGTAAGGTAAGTAGCGGTTGTATGGAAATAATATGTATATAATCTGAACCTTATAATACCCGGAGGTGTAAGGAGTTATTGTCTATCACTTATCTTCATATACAAAACTCTTCCATTTATTTTTGTCCTTTGCCAGTCTCGATGCTTTGTTTCTATCTGATCCTCTCTGTCTTAGTATACCCTCTATGTTGTCGTCCCATGCTTTATTCGGTCTGCCTCTTGGTCTTCTCTCCTGTCTTGTGGCCTCGCATACTTTTTTTACATGTCTGTTGTTTTCCATACGAGTTAAGTGACCGAACCATCTCAGCTGACCTTTTTCTATTCTCTTGGTGACTTCCAGTTCTTCCCTCACTTTGACGTTCCTCACTCGATCTCTTCTAGTTATTCCCAGGACTCTCCATAAGTACTTCATTTCCACTGCTTGGACTTTGCTTGCCAATCTCATATTCAACACCAGCTTTCACATCCAAAGGTGAGTATGGGGGCGTAAATTGTTTTATAGACATTCATTTTTGCTCTTCTCGACATTTCTCGTTTTCCAATGAACGTATGCATGGTATATTCTTTCCATTATTTCTACTTCTTGGTTCCCTTCAGCATTTATGTGTACTCCTAGGTACGTGATGGTATCTACTTGTTTAACCTTATTTCCGTCTATTGCGATGTACAATTTAGTGTTTGTGTTCGTTTTACTGATCACTATTATTTGTGATTTGTCTATGTTCATTCTTAGGTTCCTTTTCCTTACTGCTGTATTCCAACTTGTAAGGTTTCATTGTAATTCGCTTTCGTTGCTTGCAAATATTGCTAGGTCATCAGCAAACGCACATTGTTTTATCCACACTGGTTCAAGATTTCTGTGTCATACGTACACCGGGCCTGTTTGTTTCCTTGATAACCTCATCCATCATGAGATTAAACAATAGTGGGCTCAATATTCCGCCTTGTCTTAGGCCCTCTTTAACTTCTAAATCTTGTGATTCCATGTTATCCGTTCTCACATAATTTTTGTTTCTCCTATAGAGGCTCATAACAGCGTTTCTTAGTTTTCCGTTCACTTTCCTTTTTTTTTTTCTAGACATTCTTTAACTACTTTTCTCTGTATATTCTCTTGCCGTATTGTTTTGCCTTTTCTATTAGTTGTTTGATTGTAAAAATGTGGTCTTAGATGCTCCTGCTTTTCCTAAACCCACTCTGGGATTGGTCCATTGGTGGTTCGATTATTTTCCTTAAACGTTGTTCCAATATACTTTCGACGCTATGCTTAGCAGCGTGATTCTTCGGTAATTACTGCATTCAGTTCTGCTTCCCTTCTTGTATATTGGTAGAATGATGCCTACTTCCCAGTCTTCTGGTACTTTGTCTTTCTTCATTGCTTTGTTGCATATTTCTAACATTTTTATTCCGCAGTTCCCCATATTTTTAAGCGTTTTCCCCGCAATGCGTTCATGTCCGGCAGCTTTACCTTTCTTCAGCTTTTAATAGCCCTTTCCACCTCTATTTCTTCTACTTCTGTTTCGTCGTTTTCTTCTTTGTGGCTCACCTCTCGGTCTTCTTGCCTGTTGTTGCCTTCTGGGCATAGTAGCTTTTGGAAATAGTTTCTCCAACACTCCATTATTTCCTGTTCTTCCATCACTAATACTCCTTTTTCATTTTTAATTTGTTTAATTTTCTGTTGGTTGTTTCCTGTACGTAGATTTTTAAGTACTTTATAGAATAATTTTACATTAGCTTGAGAGTCTTCTTCCATTTTCATTCCAAATTTTTCCCAGTCTTTCTTTTTTGCTTCCTTGACCAATTCCTTCACTTTGTTTCTTTGTGTTTTATATTCTTCATATCTTTCTGTTGTACCTTCTTGTAAATAGAGTCTCCACTTATATTTCTTTTCCATTACTTCATTCTTGATTTCATCGTTCCACCAGGATGATTGTTTCCTATTGCTGCTTATATTTATTGTACCGCAAACGTCTTTAGCTGTGTTCAGTAGTGTTGTTTTAAAAATTTCCCAAATTTGTTCACAGTTTAGGTCCGTGTTACGCACTACACCTAGTTTTTCTTTAATTGTGTCTTGAAACTTTAGGGTTCTGTCTTTATCAGCCAATTTATATATCCTGATTGATTCTTTTATAAAAATATAATTTAAATATATAAAATATTGAAATAATATCAGACCGTTTTGAGTAGCATGTACATCCACTATAAGGATCTGTTGTACATGAACCTTTTGTAGTTGTACCTAGATCACATATAAATGGATCTTGCATACTTAGATCCAAAGTTCCACTATTATTTATTAACTTTATGAAAATTTGAATGTTTAGGGAGTATCAGTTGTTTAATTAGTCCTAAATTTAGATTTCTATTAATGTTTTTTTTCTGGATCGACATCTTTTAGATGCAATATCATTTAAGTAGTAATAGTAGCAGTGGTAATTTAATTTAAGAGTTAGGACTAACAGGTAATTATTATATTTATTCAAGACAAAGATAACAGCATGTATTTATAAAAAGCGGAATAATTCTGTATGTGTAGGTACTTCTTGGTAATATAATGGTAGGCAAGTAAATTAATGGATATTCATGTATTTAAATGGTAACATGTGATAACAAACTAGTGATTCAACTCCAGCATTGATATTATTGGCCCCATTTTTTGCAATCGTAAAAAAACGTAACGTCCTTTAATTATTTTGTATTTTTCATACACTATAATATGGATAAATGAAAGAAGAGATATATAGACAAATTCAACAGAAATTACAACATATTAAATGATTATGGAGGATGTGGATACTTTTCTGATGGTCTTTACCCGATTTCCCATTAAAGGATCTTGCCCAATACTGCATCCAGTTTTCCTTGGAAATTACTGTTTTCAAAATAACGAATACAATCACAGAAACTTGTCTCGTTTTGAAGTATGGCAAGGTTGTTTTCATTCTTTTGCAAATCCGCATTCCATGGGCTTACTATTTCGAAAACATTCATTCCTATGCCGGTTTAGATGTTGTATTGATTAATTTAAGATTTCAATTGAACCACTACTTATTTAGTATAAAGAGGAATAACATCTTAAATATAAGCAAATCAAAAAATATACCACTTGAAGGCCCTTACTTGAAAGATGAAAGATATTTCAACATGGGTAAAATACAGGGTTGTGTTTATCATTTAATTTTATATATATATTTTTTTTATCGTTTGTAAATTGAATAATAATGTTGCTGTAAGATGGGGCTGCTTTTATTCAACTGATGGTACTAAAACTTTTTAATGTTTATTCGTATTCTTGTAAATAAATTGGGTAAAACCTTATCACTTTTGAATCCAAAAACTACCTATAGTAGCGGATGAGCAGATATTTTTTTGATTGTTTTTGTACAAAATGGGTAAGAGCTCAAAAATTACCTTCTCTGTTTGATAATGTTTGCATCATCATCATTACCCGCAACATCCTATTGTTGGGCAAGGGCCACCCCCATATTGAGGGAGGTGCTGATCTACTTTCCCATAATGAGCCCATTCACAATATAATTAAATAAACAATATGTAGTTTTTGTATGATTTTCTTATTTAGTTTAGAAAAATCTGTTCTCCCTCGTTATTTTCATAAATAGTTTACATAGATATTTTCTTCCTTATTATTTTCTTAAATACTATACAAAAATGCTTTAATTTATTTAAATATTCTTTATTGTAATTTTGAGCAAACAGTATTTGAAGAATAACTCGACACATATTTATCGATGTAGGTACCTGTTGTATGTGTAATTACATTACAAAAATGTTTTAAACAAAATTTTTAACATTAAGCTTTACATTGTTTACTCTGTATTTTGCAGCAAATAAAGATTAGTAATTTTTAATGTTTAGAAACTATGTAGTAATAAATGTAAAATAAATTATTAGATAAAGCTATTGTTTTTATACTATTTCTATTTATATAAATGTTACTTGGGGAGTTAGTAACTGTTTTTTTGAATTGTTTGCCGTACCAAGATAATCTTTGTTTTGTAAATGAAAAACTTAAATTTTCAAAGACTTATCTGATCTTGCACTTAACTTCTGCGTGCGCCTAAATTTTTTTTTATTGTTTTGGACTATGGACTTGAACTTAACAAAGTGGTTATGTCAAGTATTTTCACTTGAGGTACTTATAAATAGATAACCTATTAAGTAAATAAACGATAAGGAGATATTTTATTGCGATGTACCTACATACAGGGTATTGTAGAAGTAAAAAATCCAAAACCACTTAATAGATACAAAAATAACTTCTGATTTAGTTTCATTTATTACATTACCTACTTACAACACAATTAATCACATAAAGCAATAGCAACTATAATCATAGTTAATTATACTTTTCGCTCAGCACTTTTATACTATTTCAGCAGATATTAAAGCTAAACACCTCCTAGGGCCAGTTTCAGTAAATATCCAACTTCTCAATTTTCACAATCAACATCTTGCATACCTTTTACTCTTAATTTAGTCTAAGTACAAGTCCTTGCTTTTTAAGGAGAACTTAATTTGCTAATTAACGAGTTACACTAGATGGATTCGAAAGGTATGTAGCAGATTCTTCTTATCAAGATGACTGGTACATGAGGCAGGTACATCATCATCATTATGAAGACAGGGCTGCATATTAACACAATGGTTGCATACATAAATAACAACCAAAGGGGAACACTTGATGAATGATCAAAGAGCATGGTTTTGCCATTTTTCACCATCGCCACCTGGAAAATTAACATTGTAAAGTTAACACAGAACTAATCTTGATTGGTAATTAATTAAACGTTATTAATTTAAAAATGTGTTGATTAACCCTTTGGAATCTTCAATTAGATATTCAAAATCAGGTTTTTCACTTCATAACAAATATATTAACTTTTTACCAGTGGTCATATAGCATCACTACTAATCATTGCATGTTTAACACTTTTTAGAACCGCAAAAACGTGTCGATTAGTACAAACACTAATATAGCTCTAAATTTAATCCATGGTATATTAATACTACAATATACACGTAAGTACTTACATAATCCAAAAGTAGGTCTCGCTTTCTTTTTCCTTCGGTTGCTTGGGTGAATTTGTGGGTGAATGTGATTGGAAGCTGGCCGTTTTAGTATAAAATTGTTCCACAAACACGTTCAAAAAATTTAATCCCATTTTTATAAATTTTGGGGCACAATGTTAGAGAGAACTGTTTCAGCGGGATGAGTTCAAGGCTCTGTTGCCGTTCAAATGCAAATACATTGCATATGGCCTTTACTTGCTGTTTATATTAACAACATATCGATAAGGATTATATACAGATACAAAGTACGAGTGATATTTATAACAATAAGAATTACGACTCACAGTTAGTTCAAATTTCAAACTTCAGTAGGCTTATTTTTTTAGGAGTTATTAAACACTTAATTCGGAATATATTTTTGTTTGAAACACTTATTCTTATCACCTCAAGCACCTTTAGTGTATTGTTTACTGATACGTAATTTCATGTTGTTGTTGACGTTGTTTACTACTGCAGTCTAAAAGCCAGTTTGAATTCTAAATGTAAGAGGTGGTAACCTTCATTCGAGGTTATTCAAATTACCATACGAACTTTCCCTCTACCTGGTGTAGATATTTTATGTGTACAGAACCTAAACCTGATTCCATGTATAAATATTTGGAAACATCTCTTTGTGGTTAAAGAAACAGCTGTGATAAAATAAATCAATGTAAAACCAATAATATAAAACTTACGGAAAAGGTATGGAAAAATGGACACCTTGTGTTGTTAATTTGAAAACCCTAAATGAGCAACCATTATAAAGCAATTTTTTTACTGTTTTTTACAGTAATTTTCCATCTTGATCGAGGACATATTTTGGGAATTTAATTCCGGATACGCATTATTTCAATGACTTATCTTTGAATATTGCAAGTAATGTGATAGTAAATACTGTACTTTGTATCACAGACTGGACTAGGGTGTGGTGAACTAGGCACTTGCCTCATGTAAAAAATAAGAAAAATAAAGAAAACCAAGTTCCTATATATATTTGCTATTAAATAGTTTCCCACCTTGAGAATTAAATGGTAAATATGAAAATGCTTTAAATATTTCTAAATGTACTTATTATACAATTTTAGACTTGAAATAGCACATTAAGAAATACTTTCTAATATACATTGGGTCTCTATTTTAGATGTTTAAAATTAATTCATGAAGATCATTGTATAACCGAATCGTATCTAAACTTGACGAGTATTTCTTAATATTTTTTATTTTTGTCTTAAGTATCTTATTCACGTAAGAAATACCAAATGTGGGTACTCTTTTTGTAAGTTGTTTAATAAACCTGATCAATTATTTTATGAAAAAATGAGTTACTATTTAGCTAGGTAGTTCATTAAATGGATAAAGTCCTTGGGGTTAATTCGCTACTTACAAGCAATTCATTAACCTTTAGAGGGTTAACACATTACGTGGTATGAGAAATGAAAAAACTTTATAGAAACATACATGCAAAAAGAACTCGTTACGTAGTTAACGCATTCCAGTAAACTGCTAAAACTCCAAAGAAGTTGTAATTCTGCAATGAAACATCTTCGAACGTGCGATATTTATTCGGAAACTAACGCTTGCTTTCTGAGCAAAACAGGGATTATGGCGACGCCCCAGCGCTACCAAGTATTGTACGAGGGGGTATTGATATCTGGTTAGCCTGGAAAGTTTCTAGTAAAGAAAAGTGAATATGGTTGCTATGATTACAACTATGATGTTTTATAAATAAGTTGTCAAAGTTTGACATCCATGAGTTGAACAGTGATCAAACTGTGAATTTTTGAAAACAACATGCCTGGGAAAAAGATAGAATTTGAAAAAATCGAGTTTCGGTCAGTTATTGAGTATTTATTTTTGAAAGGGTTATCGACCAAAGAAAATTTTGCTGATATGATAGGAACCTTAGGTGACCGCAGTGTCCTTCATACGTCACTATTTTAAAATCAGGGTTGCGGAATATAAAAAAGGAAAATCAGATGTGAAAGATGAGCACCGCCCTGGAAGTCCAATTTCTGTGGCCACTCTGGAAAACTTTGATTCCGTCTATGATATGATTTTAGAAAATCGACGTATTGGGCTTAAGAATATTGCAGAAGTATTGCACATTTCCTATAAACGTGTGTGTCACACCATTCATCACGACTTGGGTATGAGAAAGTTTTCAGCCAAATGGATTCGAAGATACTTGAACGTTGATCAGAAGTGCGTTCGATTGACAACGTCAAAGGAAATCTGCCGCTGTTTTGCAGAAGATTCCCCAAACTGTTTGGATCGGCTTGTTACTGTGGACGAAACGTGAATCCATCACTATGACCCAGAGTCTAAAGGGCAATCCAAATAGTGGAAGCATGTTGGTTCTCCACGACCTAAAAAATTCGGTGTTCAAACATCGGCTGGCAAGATTTTTGCTTCGGTTTTCTGGGACAAAGATGGGATAATCCTGATAGATTATTTGGAACGGGGTAGAACTATCACGGGAGCATATTATATTGAGTTGCTAACTAAATTACGTAAGAAATTCTGGAAAAACGCTGCGGAAAACTTGCCAGAGGTGTGCTCTTTTTGCAAGACAACGCTCCTGCTCACAAGTCGTTGATTCCACTGTAAAAAATTGATGAAATTGGTTTTGAATTGGTTGACCACCCGCCCTATTCTCCGGATTTAGCACCGTCAGACTATTATTTGTTCCCAAAACACAAAATACATTTGAAAGGTAAAAGATTTTCGACAAATGACGAAGCAATATGTGCCGCTGAGGAGTAGTTTGCAGACCAAGACCAAGATTTTTTTAATGGCTTAGAATTACTTTATGAACGTTCTGCTAAATGTATAAGGAGATTATGTGGAATAAATAAAATTTTTTTTGAAATATTGTGGCGTTTTATGTGGTACGCTAAGTACTTATCAATACCCCCTCGTATAAAAATCTTGTATTGCAACCCACCACACACAATTTTCCAAGCCGGTTTGAATGTTATGAAACTGCGATGTCTTCATGCTAAAAATCTTTTATGCAATGTCTGTCGCTTATATTCGATGTTAAACTGTAGGTCCTCCGTGTTTCTACCTTAGCGCGAAGGAGAAACACATGGCATAGAAGAGGCCGGTGCCCAGTAGTGAAGGGCTGTTGATTAAGTTCGGAAACTAAGGGCCGTTTAAATATACCCGCCGAACGAGAGGCGTAGTTAATTTGATGAATTGTGAGGGTGCATTAGTGATTGATGAGCTAGCCACATGTCACTACCGTGGTTCTGTTATTGTATTCAGTTGTATAATAACGCGCTTAAATGAATACTACAATTGAAAATCCCGCCAAGTGCGATACGTTTTCTCCACGAAAAAACGAAAATATTGCCGAAATTTACAATCAAATATGTGAGGTGTATCGTGAATGAAGGAAGGGTTAGACATTGGTGTAGGAATTTTAGAGATGAGTAGAATAAAGGTGCACGATGAGGAACGAAGCGGGATATCTTCTGCTGTCAATGACGATGTTGTGGAAACAGTGAACAAATCATCATGAAGATCCATGTTTCGCGATTTCGGAAATGACGACGAATCTGCTAAGTGACCGGCTAATCAAAGTAACACTGTCGGGAACCACTAGCAAAAGTAGAAAGCTACATAATGGTCTTCATCTACCCAACACGGTAGATGTTCTGCCTTAATGTATAAATGGGAATTCACCGACACACCACAGTGTAGCTGCGGCAACCCATCCCAAACAATACAACACCTAGTTAAGAATGCTCGGAAACAGCGTACGATAGACCCCTCGACAACATCCACCAACTCCACCCTCGTGGACTTGAATGGCTAGTAAATAAAGCCCCAGATTTATTATTTAACCATGTGATAATTGCTAATAATGGCTGTGTCCTACATACAATATTTTGCTCTTGAAGTACATATTGGTATTCAACTATACCTACTTTATCTTATATTATACCCCATATGTTAATGCTTATTATTTATATCTATATCTATATATAGAGGTGGCCGTGGGCTAGAGGTTAGCGCGTTAGACTTCTACGCTGAAGGTCCTGGGTTCAATTCCCGGCACTGGAACATCGGATTTTTAACGGCCGTTCTCCCTCGCAAGGCAATGGCAAACCAGCGAGGTATTCTGCCTAGTAAATCTTCTCTGGAGTAGAAGTGTTTACACTTCCCGTGGTTCGGAGCCCACGTTAAACTATAGGTCCTCTGTCTGTGACACTCTAAAAACGCGCAACACAGGCATAGAAGAGAAGATCGCTACGTCTCGTAAGAGATAAAGCACTCTAAGAAGAAGATATCTATATTGTAAGATTGTAGTTTAGCATCCATACGAAATATATATATATATATATATATATATATATGACGAATTTTCCTCAAATGTCACATATGATACTGTATGAAATTGTCACGAACAGGTTAAATAGTACTAAATTTGTGCGAGGTGGGTGTTAAACATGTTGACGGATGTTCACGAAAAGCAACGAATGGCCTCTGCATTTGCCTTCTTGCATCGTTACGAAATTGATTACGATGAGTATATGAATCACATTGTGACTAGCAACTAGATTTGAATTTCCTGCACAAATCTGAAAATCAAGCAACAATTAACGTTGTGAAAACATGCGAGTTCCCCCAAAGCCAAAAAGTTCAAGCACACATTTTAGAATTGAAAGCTTCTGGATGCCGTTTTTGGGACAGGAAAGATGTATTGATGGTGATTTCCTAGAATGTGTTGCGACAAATAATGCAGACGTTTATGATCTTAGAGGGAAATTCAGAACAGAAGGCGAGGATTGTTGACCTCCGGAGTGCTTCTGCACGATATCGCCCGACCACACGCGGCCACTCGCATTCATTAAGAAATGTAATTGGGAAATTTATAACCATCCCCCATACATTCACGACTTAGAGTGGAGCCACTATCATCTCTTCCTCCATCCTAAGAATTTTTTTAACAATCCGCGACCGTTTTATCGGCCACGACGACAAAATGACGAAGGTATATAAAAACTTGAATTCTTGGAAGGTTTATCCGCTTTGCTTGAAGTATATTTATTTCCATTTTCATACACACTGAAGTTAATAGAAAGCTGATGGATTGAGCAGTTATCAATACAAGTACCTTTACTATTTTTTTTGTAGGGGCAGTCATAACACAATTGAAAAAATATATAAATCTGAACAATACCAAAAGAACATAAGCAAATCCTCCACGTGAGGTACCTATTTATATATTGAAGCAAATTATAAGTTTAAATATTAAAATACATATACGGCTTCAGCAGAACGCAATTCGAAACTTTCCTTAAATGATTTGGGTGTTTCAGTTTTTAGCGGCTATAATTCCGTAACGAAGTAGACTCATGTTCAGTTAAACAGTTTTTGATGCTTTGATGTCCTGTGTCAACTATAAGTTTGTCTGTTTTGTTTTTTCGTTGTGTTATTAATTATATTCATTTATAATCATTTATATACTTATATATATATATATATATATATATATATATATATATGCGAAGAAATAAATACAATAATATTAAAAGTCTCAAAAGTAGTAAGAAAGGGGAAAACTGAAAAACAAAACCAAAACATGGTATGATGAAGAGTTCTAGATTGCAATACAGGGAAGAAATGAGGCATATGAGAGCATATCTAGAAGAAAACAGGGATTTTGGAGAATGAAAGCTAATAGTAATGGAAGAAATGCATCAAACTAAACGTGTATAGCACAGTAAGTACAGAATTTTATAAAAAAAGTAGGTGCATAAAAGAAAAAATACGAGCCAAATAAATTTTATGGTGGATAAACAAACTATTGTGGAGAGATGGCGAGAGTACTTCGACGATTTATTAAATCCAAATTAGAAAACATACCCCGGGTACAAACGCGCACAGAACAGGAACAACAAAGAGAGAGAGAGAAAGAGAGAGAAAAAGAGAGAAAAAGAGAGAGAGAGAGAGTGAGAGATAAGGGGGAATCACCGACACAGGAGGAAATTACCAGATCAATATGGAAATTAAAATTTAACACATCCCGTGACGAAGACTTTATAACGGCGGAGATGTTAAAGTATGGGGGAAAGCAATGGTTAATAAAATACGCAGATTGATAGAAAACATTTGTTACAAGGAGGAAGTGCCAGAAAACTAGAATGTAGCTATAATTTGCCACCTACATAAAAGGGCGATAAAACTATATGGCAGAACTTTAGGAGAATAGAGTTGCTAAATGTAGAATATAAGATACTTAGTAGAATTATAGCTAAAAGATTAACGCCAATAATGAATGTATTGATATGCGTTACAGAAGGTATTTAAATCAAATCAAACTCCAAATAACAATATATAAAACGGTTATCAGAACAACAGTAATGTACCGTTCAGAAGCATGAACACTTAACAGAAATAAAGAGCACCAGTTGAACATTTGGGAAAGAAAGATACCGAGAAGGATTTTCGGACCAGTAAACGAAGACGGGTAATGGAGAAATAGATATAACTTCGAACTTAGGAAGGGATACAAGAGACCAAGTTTAGTGAGTGAAATGAAAGGTAATAGCTTTTAGAGAGGATCGACACCAGACGCAGTAAAAAAATCTACAAGAGGACTTTTGAAGGAAGCAGGTATAGAGGACTGCGGTCGCGCTGGATCGACAAGGTGAAGACTAACGGCAAGTAGAAAGGAATGGAAGAAAGTTATTGATAAGGTGAAGCGAACGCAAGACTAGGTGCATGAGCAACTAACTTGTACTGGTAACATCCAATCAGTTAAGACACTCGCGAGAGAGGGCATGACCCTAAACGGGTGGCAATGCGCCATGGAGTAAGTAAGTATATGTACATTGTATACACTATTTCAAGTGAGACATACGCGTTTAACATGAAGATACAGAAAGTCGTATATTTTTCCCTGCCTAAATCACCTTACTGAATATTAAATATTTACAATACGTACCTATTCAGGGAAAATAGTAATATATTAAGGTACACCCTTGCGACATCAGCTGTATGCCTAGCGGCAATAACCTTGATTTGTATGTGATTTCAAATTTTGACGGAATTGAATTTTTTTGTATGACTGGAAAATAATTATGTTTAATTTATAATGCCGATTAACAACAATTTCTAAATAATCTAGTTTGAAAGATGAAGTGTTAAATATCGATATACTTTACAGTTTATGTTAACTTTGATTAAACGATTATTATTATCTATTTTTTTATACTGTAAAATATCTGTATAATTGTGGCTTCCAAGTATGTGCTTATCATGGCTTGAATGACGAAGTTCTACCTACTCTTAATGTGTACATATTAAAATGCTACTAGTTAACATTATTTGGTATTATATTTACATATTGCATCTTTTTCCTACAGAAACACAGAGATTCTAAGACTATGAGAGTAGTAAACTATAAAATAAATTTGTTTTGAGTTTTGGCATTGTTCGCATCGTAACAAAATTAGATATATCTTGATACAGATGTTGTGTGCATTATATTCTTCAAGAATTGTAGTTTGTAATAAGGTGGTAAAAAACACTAAATTATGTCCACGTGTATCATGAACGTAGGCTGTAAATTTAATATTGCGCATGAAATATAGGGGGTTTTCTCCGTCAGTTTAATAATGCGCATAAAGTATAGGTGTTTTATTTACTTATTACCATAATTTAATACTGTGCATGACAGATGGGTGTTTCTCCTTGTAAATTTAATACTGCGCATGAAACATAGGTGTTTTCCCTGTAAATTTAATACTGCACTTGAAATATTGGGGTTTTTCTTTGTCAGTTTAATAATGCGCATAAAGCATAGGTGTCTCTTCTTGTAAATTTAATTCTGCGCATGAAATGTAAGTGCTTCTTCCTGTAAAATTTATTTTGCACTTAAAATAATGGGGCTTTTCCTTGTAGGTTTAATAATGCACATAAAGTATAGGTGTTTTTCTTTGTAAATTTAATACTGCGCGTGAAATATAGGGGATTTCCCTACAAAATTAATGCTGCACTTGAAATATTGGGATTTTCCTTTGTCATTTTAATAACGCGCATGACGTATAGGTGTTTCTTCTTGTAAATTTAATACTGCGCATGAAATATAGGTGTTTTAGCTGTAAAATTAATACGGCGTTTGAAATATTGGGATTTTTCTTTGTTAGTTTAATAATGCGCATGAAGTTTGGTGTTTCTCCTTGTAAATTTAATACTGCGCATGGGATATAGGTGTTTTCGCTGTAAAATTAATACCGCACTTGAAATATTGGGGGTTTTCTTTGTTAGTTGTATAATGCGTATGAGGTATAGCTGTCTCTCCTTGTAAATGTAATACTGTGCATGAAATATATGTGCTTTTTCTTGTAAAATTAATTCTGCACTTAAAATATTTTGGCTTTTTCTTGTTAATTTAATAATGCGCATGAAGTATAGGTGCTTTTTCTAGAAAAATTAATTCTGCACTTAAAATAATGGGGCTTTTTTTGGTAAGTTTAATAATGCGCATAAAGTATAGGTGTTTTTCCTTGTAAATTTAATACTGTGCATGAAATATAGATGTTTTTCCCTGTAAATTTAATACTGCATTTGAAATATAGATGTTTTTTCCTGTAAATTTAATACTGCATTTGAAATATAGGGTTTTCCCTGCAAAATGAATACTGCGCATGAAATATAGGGGTTTTTCCCTGTAAAATTAATACTGCACTTGAAATATTGGGGTTTTTCTTTGTCAGTTTAATAATGCGCATAAAGTATAGGTGTTTCTCCTTGTAAATTTAATACTGCGCATGAAATATAGGTGCCTTTTCCTGTAAAATCAATTCTGCACTTAAAATAATGGGGGTTTTCCTTGTAAGTTTAATACTGCGCATGAATTATAGGGTTTTTCGCTGCAAAATTAATACTATCCTTGAAATATTGGGATTTTTCTAATAATGCGCATGGATTATAGGTGTTTCTCCTTGTAAATTTAACACTGCGCATGAAATATAGGTGCTTTTTCTCGTAAAATTAATTCTGCACTTAAAATATTTTGGCTTTTTCTTGTTAATTTAATAATGCGCATGAAGTATAGGTGCTTCTCCTTATAAATTTAACACTGCGCATGAAATATAGGTGCCTTTTCCTGTAAAATCAATTCTGCACTTAAAATAATGGGGGGTTTCCTTGTAAGTTTAATACTGCGCATGAATTATAGGGTTTTTCGCTGCAAAATTAATACTATCCTTGAAATATTGGGATTTTTCTAATAATGCGCATGGATTATAGGTGTTTCTCCTTGTAAATTTAACACTGCGCATGAAATATAGGTGCTTTTTCTCGTAAAATTAATTCTGCACTTAAAATATTTTGGCTTTTTCTTGTTAATTTAATAATGCGCATGAAGTATAGGTGCTTCTCCTTATAAATTTAACACTGCGCATGAAATATAGGTGCCTTTTCCTGTAAAATCAATTCTGCACTTAAAATAATGGGGGGTTTCCTTGTAAGTTTAATACTGCGCATGAATTATAGGGTTTTTCGCTGCAAAATTAATACTATCCTTGAAATATTGGGATTTTTCTAATAATGCGCATGGATTATAGGTGTTTCTCCTTGTAAATTTAACACTGCGCATGAAATATAGGTGCTTTTTCTCGTAAAATTAATTCTGCACTTAAAATATTTTGGCTTTTTCTTGTTAATTTAATAATGCGCATGAAGTATAGGTGCTTCTCCTTATAAATTTAACACTGCGCATGAAATATAGGTGCCTTTTCCTGTAAAATCAATTCTGCACTTAAAATAATGGGGGGTTTCCTTGTAAGTTTAATACTGCGCATGAATTATAGGGTTTTTCGCTGCAAAATTAATACTATCCTTGAAATATTGGGATTTTTCTAATAATGCGCATGGATTATAGGTGTTTCTCCTTGTAAATTTAACACTGCGCATGAAATATAGGTGCTTTTTCTCGTAAAATTAATTCTGCACTTAAAATATTTTGGCTTTTTCTTGTTAATTTAATAATGCGCATGAAGTATAGGTGCTTCTCCTTATAAATTTAACACTGCGCATGAAATATAGGTGCTTTTTCTTGTAAAATTAATTCTGCACTTAAAATAATGGGGCTTTTTTTTTCTTGTAAGTTTAATAATGCGCATGAAGTATAGGTGTTTCTCCTTGTAAATTTAACACTGCGCATGAAATATAGGTTCTTTTTCTTGTAAAATTAATTCTGCACTTAAAATAATGGGACTTTTTCTTGTAAGTTTAATAATGCGCATAAAGTATAGGTGTTTTTCCTTGTAAATTTAATACTGTGCATGAAATATAGGTGTTTTTCCCTGTAAATTTAATACTGCGCGTGAAATATAGATGTTCTTGCCCTGTAAATTTAGTACTGCATTTGAAACATAGATATTTTTCCCTGTAAATTTAATACTGCATTTGAAATGTAGATGTTTTTCGCTGCAAATTTAATACTGCGCATGACATATGAATGTTTTTCTCTGTAAATGTAACACTGCGTTTGAAATATTGGTATTTTTCCCTGTATATTTAATACAGCGCATGAAATATAGGTGTTTTTCCCTATAAATTTAATACTGCGTTTCAAATATAGGTGTATACAATTTTATATTATTCAAAAACACACTTATAACTGAAATTTGATAAAATAAAAATGATTTAAACAAATCTGAATGATAAACAGTATCTTACATTTGTTGCATAACAAAAGTTTTATTAGAACGATATTCCAAATATTGTTTCGTTTCACACAATATTTCGCTTTATCATTTATGGTAAATATGTTTAATAAATGGCATTAATTAAAACCTTTTTGTACGTACTGACATTGTGGAAAGGTCAAAGGCAAAAATGTCTTACGATTGTAGTACTTAACAAAGTTGGGCAATCTCACTTCTTTCGTAATTCAATTCTCTATAATCCCTTAAAAAGGCTCAAGTCTGTGGATTCGATTTTGTTCCTTGAAAAGAAAATACAGTTCAGTGAGGAATGCTTAGAACACTTGCTATTTTCGTAATCTTTTTCGCGTTGTAGTAAACGTTTGCAAGCAGCTTAATTAATACAAATTATTATAAACTTAATATATTTATATTATATTAATATTAAAATCCGATTAGTTTTGAGCAAGAAACAGGTATAAATATAAATTGTTCAAAGCCCGGTTGGAAAGTACAAAAATTTTACGAAAATGGATCTTCAAACGTATCAATGTTACAATTAGTTTAAAATGCGATTGTCTGTATATAAAAGAACGTAGTTTTTCAGTAAACAAACGCAATAATATTAATTTCGTGTGTACTTAATGGCGCTTAAAAGCTCCATTTTGCACAATAAAATTGTTTATTTTTATGAAACAAATATTATTTGGCTATGTATGACGTTAGAAATAATTTTAAACAAATGAAATTGAGATACTTTAAATTTTAATTTAACAGTAAGAAGCTTGCTAGGCAACCCAATATACACATCTGTATTGCGGACTGTAGATGTTTCAGGGTAGCGCTGGAGGATAAAATTCAATTCCGCAGTTTCCCTGGAAGGCAATCTGTTATAATATTAATTTCGATGTTGACATTTTCTTGATGTTTTGATGGAAAACGAACGGCTCATTTGGTTGCTCATATTTATTAAATTTTAAGTTTAGTAATCATCAGAAAAATATTTTACTTGTGAAAACCTTAAGCGTGATCGCCGTACAATAAATTTAATTTAGTGAACTAGTTTTCTTTGGTGTGAAACCTCGCCCAAATCGTTTAATTTGTTTTGATTTTCAATTCAGGGTCGTATCTTACCAATGCTTATTAGAATTAATTATATAATTTATTGTTTCCGCCATTAATTAGGTAATGTTTATATAACAGCGTTTTTAAAACGCGAAATACGATTTGTATGCGAAGGTAGGTGTTTCCAGCCAGGCTTTCAAAAAGAAAATGTTATTTTAGTAAACACCGGAAAGTTTATTACGTTAAACTTAGATATTGTTTTAGATATTTTTTGTCTTAACATACTATCAGTTTGAAAAAGTATTGAATGATTTCATGTAAATAATTGATTATTCGATTTTAATGGAAATATCTATTATGATGAAGGTTGTTGACAGGTAAGACTCCACGGTTGTGAACCCGATTAAGGATTACTGTGTGATGGCACAAGATTTTTATATACTGTGTGCTGATGCTAAGGGATCGAATCCAAGTCATAATTGACAGTTTCGTCCTGAAAGCAAGCGCTCTGTCAGCTGACTACCACTAGCCACTACTTTAGAGCTAAGGAGTAGCACGTGGTGGAAGAAACGCCGGTGTACATTAGTGGGACGTAAATAGCTGTTAATGAACAAATGAAATCTACTTTCAGCTTTCAGAAATTCTGGTTTTTAAAGAAGATTGTATTTATATATTGGAAATAGTTGCTTTGAATTCGATGACATTTTAAATATAGAGATACATATATCAAATACTAACTACAGAACAAGCTTTGTAACACCATTAGGAAAAAACCTGTTAAATAAATTGTTTATTTGTTATATTTCACTTTTCAAAAATGGGCCAACGAAATTCGCTGGTATGGTGCTGGGTCCCGTTCAGCCGTTTCTGCTGCCTCATTGCATAGGCGGCATATTTGGTCCTCAGCCTTACAATCTTAAATAGATTGTATTTTAGTGGAGTGTGGCCTGTGAAAAGACCAGTGATGGTCTGCAGCTCCTTGCTGAGAGATAAAGCGTTCCTTGCTTTGTTTTGCGAAATGGTTATAAACTGTTTTGCCTGACGTTGTCCTGGTGTGTTTTTTCAGTACGAAGATTTCATTTGTTCCTCCCATAGGCTGACCTCGTGCTTAATGTGGCTTTTCTGTATTCCACAACAAGGTTCAGGTCCAGTGTATGCCGTTGTTGCACCTCTTTTTGCGAGTTCATCGGCTTTTTCATTGCATGGTATACCCTCGTGCCCTGGAACCCACCATAGAGTTACGTGGTTTTTGCTGGCCAGTTGCTTGAGGTTGCCTAGGCATTCCCAGACAAGCTTGGATTCACAGCTATAGGCTTTCAGAGCCTTTATTGCTGCTTGGCTGTCTGTTAGAATATCGATTGTTGCACCTTTATAACCCTTTCTGAGGTTTATTCTAGTGCAGAGGTTTAAGGCATAAATCTCAGCTTGGAAGATGGTAGTTCTGGTTCCAAGTGCCTCCTTCCCCCATCTTTGACCCATCCGTGTACCACTGGAGCGATCCTCTTTTAAATGGAGGCGCTCCTGTTGACCATGTTTCTCGGTCCGGAATGTCGACTTTGAAGGGTTGGTCAAAATTGTATGTTATTTGCATAACGTCTGATACGGTATCCGCCGTTCGCTCTAAATGGGCGACGTTTAGAATTTCTAAGTGGCCTGTTAGGTCCCCTGATTTAAAATGGTTGATCCTTGCGAGCGTCAGCGCATGTAGCATCGCCTCCTTTTGTACCTGTAAGTGTAGAGGCGTTATACCTAACATGGCTTCCATTGCTGCAGTAGAATTTGAATAATTGATCCAATTAATTATCTAGGAGTTTTTTATCTTTTTTAACTGGATAATTAGGATCGAAAAATTCGTCCAGTTATTTATGTGACTTTTTTTCAGCTGAATACTTAATATTTGAAACATTATCCAGTTATCTAGCCTTTCTTAGATGGATAACTAGGATTTAAAAAATTAATCAAGTCATCTATGGGACTTTGTATTGTTTAGTAGGGTAATTTGGAGTTGAAAAACCGATCCAGTTGTCTGTGTGTCTGTGTTTGCGTCTGTTAGTTAGTTAATAAGAATTTGAATAATTGATCCAATTAATTATCTAGGAGTTTCTTTATCTTTTTTAGTTGGATAATTAGGATTCGAAGAAGTCATCCAGTTATTTACGTGAGTTTGTCTTTTTCAACTGAATACTTAATATTTGAAAAAATTATCCAGTTATCTAGCCTTTCTTAGATGGATAACTATAATTTAAAAAACTGATCAAGTGATCTATGTGACTTTATATTGTTTAGTTGGATAATTTGGAGTTGAAAAACCGATCCAGTTGTCTGTGTGGCTTTGTTTGCGTCTTTTAGTTGGCCAATAATAATTTGAATAATTGATCCAATTATCTAGGAATTTCTTAGTTTTTTTAGTTGGATAATTAGGATTCCAAAAATTCGTCCAGTTATTTATGTGACTTTTTCTTTTTCAGCTGAATACTTAATATTTGAAAAATTATCTAGTTATCTAGCCTTTGTTAGATGGATAACTAGAATTTGAAAAATTGATCAAGTGATCTATGGGATTTTTTTTTTAGTTGGATTATTTGGAGTTGAAAAATTTATCCAGTTGTCTGTGTATCCTTGTTTGCCTCTATTAGTTGGTTAATAAGAATTTGAATAATTGATCCAGTTACTTAGAAGTTTCTCTGTTTTTGTTAGTTGTATAATAAGGATTCGAAAAATTCATCCAGTTATTTATGTGTCTTTGGATTCTTCAGCTTTTTCAGCTGAATACATTATACTTGAAAAAATTATCCAGTTATCTAGGTGTCTCTATTTATCTTTCTTATAAGGATGAGCAGGATTTGAGAAATTGATCCAGATATCTGTGTCTTTCTTTGTATTTTATAGCTGAATAATTAATATTTAAAGAATTTATCCAGTTAATTATGCGTTTGGTTGTCTTTTTAAATTGGATTATTAGGGTTTGAAATATTGATCCAGTTATGTATGTGCCTTAGTTTGTGTTTTTTAGTTTCATAATTAGCATTTCAAAAATGGTTT
>JABXWE010035807.1:0-10502 GCA_014611495.1 Limonius californicus
GTTGAATGTTTGAAAGGCACATTCAAGAAATGTCGCCAAGACAGTAGTTACCAGAGTATTGACGAGTCAATGACGAAATTCAAGGGACGGTCGTCCCTGAAACAGTATATGCCTCTAAAACCGGTGAAAAGAGGCATAAAAATGTGGCTTGGGTGCGACTCAGCTAGCGGATATACGTACGACTTCAATATTTACACTGGCAAGGAAACGGAACCAACAGTAGGAGGTTTGGGAGAACGGGTAGCCAATCGTCTTGCTTCTACAATTAGCGAAGATAAAGTTGTACTCTGTTTTGATAGATTTTTCACATCTGTTCAATTACTTCAGTCCATAAAGTACCCAGCTCTAGGAACATGTATGGCTAATAGAAAAAACCTACCAAAAATCAACGACAAGTTGAAAAGAGGCGAATCTATATTTCAATGTACTTCTGACGGATTGATGTTCGTAAAATGGCAAGATACAAAGGAGGTTTTGATGCTAAGTAACTGCCATATTGACAATATCACAACAGTGAATAAAACTATGAAAGATGGCTCAAAAAGTCAAGTATCCTGTCCTGAAATGATTGCATTTTATAGAGAAAAAATGGGAGGCGTGGATCTCGCGGACCAGATGGCTGGCCTTTATGATTTAGATCGTAAGTCAACCAAATGGTGGAAAAAAGTGTTTTACCGACTTATAATGATGGCAGCTGTAAATGCTTGGATTATATCCAATGAAGCAAATGAGAGAAAAACGTCATTTTTGAATTTTCTGGTTCCTTTAGCTGAAGAGTTAATTGCTGAAGGTTCTAAAACCGCTTCTGTTCAACGATCCTCTAAGAAAGGAAGAATTTCGAAAAAAACACGATCATTTGGAAACGTCTCAATGCACCTACGTGTAGAAGGTTCTACAAGAAGACGCTGTAAAAGATGTGCAGACAATAAAAAACAAACACGTACCAAAACTGTTTGCCAAGAATGTGACATTCCACTGTGCAAACATTGTTTTTTATTGTTTCATTCCTAAAAACTTTGAAAATAAACCGATATTAAAAAAAGCAGTTCTTTTTTATTTATTTCAAGTAAGTGCTGAGCACTAATGGTACATATATGTACCACCAGAAAACACTAGTGGTACACATATGTACCAGTCCCCCCCCTTCGACCCCCTAACATGTAACAAAGTTCTTTTCAAGTTAAAAGTGTTTATTGGTCACTACTTAAGTAAAAATACAAAACGAAATTCCCAAACTACTCCCCCCTGAATACCGTCTCGAAAGGGTTAAACAATATTAAGGTCGACAACTACTGTTACCTCTAGCTCGAAAACGGTGCGTTTCCGGATATGAGTTTCTTAGTATGAATTGGCCTATTTTAAATCCTCTACATACCCTATAAATTTGTAACCCGTATTAATAAACACCATGTACAGTACTTACTGAATATAATAATGCTGAAATATTTACTTTCCTAGACAATACTTTTATAAAGTAACTAGCTACACTACAAGCTACTTAGTAAAATTGTAACTGGCTACCGCCACAAGCGACTTTTTAAAGAAACAGTAGCTATCAACACTACAGCTACTGTTAAACACAAATCTAATGGAACTAACCTTAGCAGTAAAATATTGAATATGGTGTTACCTCTCGAGTACACCAATTTCTTCTCTGTTACTCATAATTCCAGTAAGCGAACCAAGAAACCATATAACTAATCTTGAATAATTAAATACCGACCAACTTGTTAGCTTAGTAGAGTACCGTTCACTAAATGCGATAGCCAAATTCAACAATTGAAGATAACACAGGATGCACAGGATCACATTTTTTTCCTAGGACTTCTGGAATTTTTCAAACCCTTGTTGCTTGTGGCCACTAATTTTGGCATTTTCTTAAGCTACTGCCACCTGTAACTGCAGTAACCATGAGAAATCTTAATTAAAAATGTATGAAGGTGGTTTTCTTTGAAATTATTTATATTCCCTTTAAATTTTCTACACAAAAGTGTTACTTATAGTTTAATCAAAGTTCTGTGATAAAGTACTTCTCTTATTTGGCAGTACATAAGTATTATATTTTCTGTAATTTCCGAAATACATGCCGTTGGAATTTCAAACTTTAGGAACGCATTAGTTTGGGAATATTGTTATGAATTTTTAATTCAATTTGCGATAATGATCGCCACTACGAGTCTTTATAACGGCAACTTTGGAACGCCCTATAAAATCAGGTGATATTATTGAAAACGACTTGAGTCTAGACTTTTACAAATCAAAACATGAAAGGCATTCTATATTTATCCAAATATTTTATTATATAATATACTCCGTTAAATTCTAACTTTTTCTACCGCTCCGGCTAATGAACAAGCGCCATAGAAGCATACATACAAATATAGGTAGAAAAATAAAGAGCATGGAGTAACATTTTTTTCTTGTGTTACTATTTCTGTTAGGTTAGATTACATTAAAATAAGTTTAGGTTCTTGAGTCACTATTTACGTTAGGTTAGATTACATTTACACTGCACTATTTTGAAAATAAATTTAGGTTGCTGAGTTACTATCTACGTTTGGTTAGATTACATTAAAATAAGTTTACGTTCTTGAGTCACTATTTACGTTAGGTTAGATTACATTTACACTACACTATTTTGAAAGTAAATTTAGGTTGTTGAGTTACTATTTACGTTAGGTTAGATTACATTAAAATAGGTTTAATTTCTTGAGTCACCATTTACGTTAGGTTAGATTACATTTACACTGCACTATTTTGAAAATAAATTTAGGTTGTTGAGTTACTATTTACGTTTGGTTAGATTACATTAAAATAAGTTTAAGTTCTTGAGTCGCTATTTACATTTGATTAGATTACATTAAAGTAAGTTTACGTTCTGGAGTCACTATTTACGTTAGGTTAGATTACATTTACATTGCACTATTTTGAAAATTAATTTAGGTTGTTGAGGTACTATTTACGTTAGGTTAGATTACATTAAAATAAGTTTAAGTTCTTGAGTCGCTATTTACATTTGGTTAGATTACATTAAAGTAAGTTTACGTTCTTGAGTCACTATTTACGTTGGGTTAGATTACATTTACACTGCACTATTTTGAATATAAATTTAGGTTCTTGAGTTACTATTTACGTTAGGTTACAATGGAATACGCTGCACTATTTTGAAAATAAGTTTAGGTTCTTGAGTTACTATTTACGTTGGGTTAGAATACACTGTACTATTGTTACGCCTATGAGCTGTAACTGTTAAGGAACCCCTTGTCCTTATCGCCGGGATCACCAGAGAAACAACTACCCTTATATAAAATGATTGAATTTATTCATCTGTACGCTATACAAGAATATAACAACTTATCCTAAAACATTATTCTAAACTACTTACAATAATAAAGTCAAGTGCTACGCCATTGCTACGTTGGTTATTGGGAATACTGTCATCTGTCAATCACTCACTGACAACTGCCAACTATTCACCCCCTCCTCAACTCTTAAGTGTCTTTCATATTAATTCCCTTTTGCACCCATAAGCAATGGCCTGCTTATTACTCAATTTCCCTTATCAAGCGTATTACTTATTCCACATTGCCTAATTTAACAGTCTAATGTACTTTTAATTCAACATAAATGTGTATGCAACTAATTGAAGTCACATTGCAGCAGCTACGAAGCAATAATAATTTAATTTAGAATTTTGGATATTGGGTTCGTAATACTATTTTGAAAATAAATTTAGGTTTTTGAGTTACTATTTACGTTAGGTTAGATTACATTCCACTACTGCTAAAATACATTTTTGGTTCTTGAGTTACTATTTACGATAGGCTAGATATCGATAACTTCTACATTAATTCATAAATTAAGAAAATAACGCTTTATTTGTGATATATTTTCAAATGTATTGGTACGAGGTGATTATCATTTATGGTGATTGCTAAAGACTAAATTTAATAATCTGGACAGTACGTTTATATTTCCACTAAATTGCCCTAAAACTCGGAAGCTTAGAGACAAACTTTATGAAACTAATGAAAAACCAAGATGTTAACATGGCACAGAAGGCGCTAAAAAGAAATTTTCTCAGCCAGTTACCAGCTATTACCTATAATTCGATTAAATCTACTCAAATAGGTGTGCCAACTTTGTCCGAATATCGATAATGTATTTTCGGGTTAAAAACGTAACGTTAGAGCTCATTCTACATATTAGTTAAATATTTAGTTACCCGTACCTTCTTAAATGAAAACTTATGGCAAAATACTAATATTCCTTCTTAAATAAATTCAATATTCTTAAAACATTAAAATTCCATACTAGTAAAAGAGCCCATTATCATATTCTTGAATACTTCATGAATGCATGATGATAATTTTGGCGCCAGTAGGCGAGGAAGTATAATAAACAATGATGGTTTATTGCCATCTTATTTTAATCCAAATTGCTGTTCTGGTGTAAAATTTACTGTTTGTTTTATGCATATAAGTTAATATCAGAAAACTCGGGTTTTATGGGCAATTTTCACGAAAAGGGAAGCATTATAATGCCCCAAACCGTTCCTTTTATGGATGTTGCGTAAAAAATTATATCACAATAAAAACGCTAAGAAGTAAATTCCAAGCACAGGAGACTTAATTTTCATTACGATCAACATCGGGAGCTTTCGAGAAACAAGAGACAGCTTCATCAGCTTAATTTCTTCCCAAAGTAAATTTAAATTAAATTGATATTTTCAAGATAAGAAGTTCGAATACCCCTTTGTTACGGTATTACGAGATAATTTATCATTCGAACATTTTAAGATGGGGTGACGGAAATTAGAAGACAGATAGAAGTTGTAAATATTTAATGTTGCACTACATGAAGTCCTGTTAATTATTGAACAAGTAAAATAGGGGAGACGGGAACGCATCCCTTTGTATGAAGATTGCTAGCTAGGGGAAGGTTTTATAAGCAAAGTAAACAGAAATTGCTAAAAATCGGCTCTTTAGGATGACCCCGCATTTCCAGAAATACGTATTTTTAAATTTATTGTTTTGAAATGTAATGGAAATCGTGGCAGGATATTTTTCTAAACCCTGAATTAGATCCTGTAAAGTTAAACGACACAAAGGGACGCTGATAGTTTGGTACTCTGACTGAATGTTTAGAACATAAGGGTATAAAAAGTAACGACACCAGCTGATATCTTTATAAATAGAACATTTTTAGTGGCATAACAATATTCTTTACCAGGATGTTATAAATGCAGAATGATTAACAATATAAAAAAGTACACAAAAATTTGCTGACTACGTACAGAATGTATATTACTAATACGCCAGATAACTAATTGATAATAGGATTTAGGATGTTCTAATTTTCACTATCCGATGCGGTTATGACGTGAATATGCTTTTATTTAACAACAAACCAGGGTTAGTCTAGGCTACAAAATAATAATAATGATAGTAACAAATTAATAATAATAGTGTGAAGTGGAGAACAGCGCGATTTAATTTAATAGTAAAAATCCTTATGTTGAGTTTTCCAAACTACTAAAACCATAAACCCTAACTACTGCTTTAAGAAATCTAATAAATTACTTTGATAATTCAGAAATGCCATAAAATGTAATCGAAAATACATGTAACACTAAAAATTAGAAAATACTGCTAAAATTACCGCAGTAAGTTCGTAGCCATTTTGAAAGTGAAGAACTAGCTTACTAGATGCAATCAAATAACGAAATCCTGCAGTTGCCTTGCATTGTATGTAATTATTTTATTCATATTTGTATATATATATATATATATATATAAACAAATGCAAGTGATAGGGAAACTGCAAGTACAGGAGTAAGTGCCAGTACAGGTGCAAGTGCAGGTGCAAGTGCAAGTGCAGTTGTAAGTGCAAGTACAAGTTGAAGTGCAAATGTGTCAGTACAAGTAGATGTAGTTGACCGAATGTATCTACATTTTTTTCTTCTCGCCATATATGATTGCTTTAATTATATATGTATATAGGTAAATGCAATAAGTGCATGTGCCAGTGCAAGTACATAAGTATAAGTATAACTATAGGTACAACTGCAACAGATGAATTTACGTACATTTTTGATAAAAATTACTCGTCACCTTTCGTTTCCGAAAGCAAGTGCAAGCTCAAGTGCAGGTGTAAGTGCAAGTGCAAGTAGAGGTGGACGTGCAGATGCAAGCACAAGTGCAGGTGCAAGTGCATGTGCATACATACAAGTATAACTGCAACTAATTGAATTTAACTACAAGTACATGTACAGATATTTGAGAGCAGGTGTAGATGCAACTGCAAGTGCAGGTAAACGCACAGATGCATGTGCAAGTGCATGTACAAGTGCATGTGTGTAGATATAAATACAACTGCAACTGAATTAATTTACCTACAATTTTTATGCATGTTCCTAGTGAATTCATTATTGAAAACGTGTGTCAGTACAAGTGCAAGTGTAAATGCAGGTGTAAGTGCAGGTGTAAGTGCAAGTTCAGGTGCAAATACAAGCGCATATGTAAAAATATAAGTATAACTGCAACTGACCGAATATTTTTTTATGCAAGTTATTCGTGAGTTTCCGTTTGCAAGTACAAGGGTAAGTGCAAGTACAAGTGCAGTTGCAAGTGCAAGCTAAAGTATGCAGGTGCAAGTGTATGTATATAAATATAAGTACGGTATAACTGCTACTGATTACATTTACCAACATACCACATTGTGCATGATACTCGAAATTTTTCGTTTCCAAAAGCAAATGTAATTAGAAGTGTAAATGTATGTGCAAGTACAACTGCGTACAAGAGCATGTGTATACATAAAAGAATAACTGCAACTAATTGAATTAATTTGTATTTTTTACCCAGGTTGCCAGACATTTTCATTTTTGAGACCAAGTACAAGTGCAGGTACAATTGCAAGTATAGGTGCAGGTACAACCGCAAGTGGAACTACAGGTTCAGTGCAAGTGCATGGGTATACATATAAGTATAGCTGCAACTGACTAAATTTATCTGTAGTTTTTATGCAAGTTACTCGTGCATTTTCGTTCTTGAGACCAAATGCAAGTACAGGTACAACTGCAAGTGTAGGTGCAGGTTCAGTGCAAATAAAAGTGCAGGTGCAAATGCATGTGCATAAATATAAGTATAACTGCAACTAGCTGAATTTATCTGTAGTTTTTATGCAAGTTACTCATGCATTTTCGCTCTTAAGACCAAGCTCAAGTGCAGGTACAACTGCAAGTGTAGGTGCAGGTTCAATGCAAATAAAAGTGCAGATGCAAATGCATGTGCATAAATACAAGTATAACTGCAACTGACTGAATTTATCTGTAGTTTTTATGCAAGTTACTCGTGAATTTTCGCTCTTAAGACCAAGTTCAAGTGCAGGTACAACTGCAAGTGTAGGTGCAGGTTCGGTGCAAATAAAAGTGCAGGTGCAAATGCATGTGCATAAATATAAGTATAACTGCAACTGACTGAATTTATCTGTAGTTTTTATGCAAGTTACATATGCATTTTCGCTCTAGAGACCAAGTGCAAGTACAACTGCAAATGTAGGTGCAGGTTTAGTGCAAGTGCAGGTGAAGGTGCATGGGCATGCACATAAATATAAGTATAACTGCAACAGATTGAATTTACCTGTATTTTTTATGCAAGTTGTGACATTTCGCCATTTTCAAAAGTGAAAAAATCACAACTTGCTAGAAACAATCAAATAATGAACATTTGCTGTTATCTTGTATTGTATGTAATTATTATATTTATGTACGTATATGGGTAAATGTAATAAGTGCAAGTGTAAGTATATACAACTATAACTGACTGAATGTACAGTGGTATAAAAAAGTTCTGGATCACACAAGAAAATAATTATATCTTGAACTTTAATTACATTTTCGGCATAGTTTCCAAAAATTACTTTTAAATATTTGATTTTAATGACTACATCTACAACTTATCTCTTAATTAGGTATTTAGAACTCCGTAGAAAACAATTAAGGTAAGTTCTTTTCTAAAATCGATTAACAATTATTAGCGCATTTTCTAATGGGATCATTGAAATGCATTTAATGTGAAACTCAAAAGCATTAGAAGAAATATTTATTATGTTATGAGTATAAACCTGTAAGTATTATAGATTATTCAGTTGCATTTTGCATGTCCTTAGCAATGGCAAGATGCCATCCGAAAGAAAGCGCTCGAATTGTCGGATGAAAAACGATATGAAATAATGTTTCATCATAAACAAGGCGCTTCCAGTCGTGAAATAGCTATGAAAGTGCAGCGCAATCAATCCACAGTTATTGGAGTGATCAAAAAATACTCTGAGGCGGGAAAGATTGAAGATAAACCATGCAGTGGCCGCCCAAAAAAATATCATCAGTGAGAGACGACAGTATATTACGGAGGACGAGCCTGGCAAATAGAAGTCTTAATTCGGCAGATTTAACCAAAATATGGTCTGAAGCTACTGGTGCAAGTATATTCACTTCTACTGTAAGACGGAGACTGTTTAAACCTGGACTTAGGGGTTGCAAAGCCCGGAGGAAACCGCTGCTATCAGTAAAACAAACGCTCCACCGTTTGAAATGGGCAAAGGATCATCACCATTGGGCCCCAGAACAATAGCAGAAGGTATTATTCACTGATGATCTACCTTTAACATTAACAATCATGCTGGAAACACATATGTTAGAAGATTTCCTGGAGAATTCACAACAGTTTATGCTGCCAACAATTAAACATCCAATCTCTGTGATGATATGGGGCTGCATGTCTGCTGAAGGTGTTGGCAGACTGCATGTAGTATCTGGCATGATGAAAACAACCAAATACATTGATGTCCTATAGCAAAAGATGCTGCCTAGTGGAAAAGAGTTATTTCATGACAAAACCTTTATCTTTCAACATGATAATGCTCCTTGCCACAGAGCGAAGGTTATTCAATCTTAGATGTCGACCAATAAAGTTAAAAGAACAGACTGACCGGCACAATCCCCGAACCTAAATCCTACAGAAAACTTATGGCAGAGGATTTCTAACATTGTTTCAACATTATTTCAAGAAACAAGCCCACAAAAAAGTGGAACTAACCGAATACCTAATTGATGCCCGGTATCGCTGCATTACGAAGGAAGAATTGCAAAAACTGGTGAATTCTATGCCAAAAAGATGTGAAGTAGTTATTAAAACCAAAGGATGCGCTATTAAATACTGAAATAGTTTAAAATTAATTAGTATGTATGTATTGCAATAAACGTTTAGGTGTAGACTATATTATTATATATAATGTAACAATTTTTCAATTTTTGAATAAATTTTATATATCGAATTATTTTCGTTTTTTTATGAATTAACATTTGGCTTATTATTATTACTAGCATTGTGTTTAAACACCTGTATTATATTTGCAATGACGAAATGAAAATTATTTGAAAAAATGGGTATAAACTGCAATTTATTTTATTTGCGCTACTGAAGCAAAACTTTTGCACACCACCGTACTTACATTACATGCACTATAATGGTGACTTTTTTGACATTCAGCGGTCCAATTTTCTCCTCCCTTTGAAAATTCTGTATATTTTCACACATTGACAGACAGCATTTTCAATTCTTTTTTAAGCAATCTAATACAATTTAATAAAACGAAAAATCAGTATAAAAGTGAAAATTATATTTATTTATCCCTTTTTTATAGTTTACAATTATTTGAAATGTGGCGAATAGAGTACTGCAATTAAACAAGAAACTCTAATAAGTACCAATAAAACGGTTCAATTAATTAACAATTTAATTAAACACAAATAATATAGCTATAGAACAATATAAACCCAACAATTAAATCAAGAAGTAAAAATTGTATATTGTTCCCAACACAAACACAATGAAATAAATTAATTTAACGTTCTTTAGCTACATTATCTTTCGTTTCGTAGCGTAGAATATCATATGACAAAATGTTTAAGGTTAAAAAATAACGTATTTATATATTTTCTTATTTGTTATAAGGACTTTATTAGCTTATGTACATTGTTGAAAAGAAATGAAGAGTTAATTTTGTCGATGTATCATATTATATAAAGGACAAATGGAAAAAATTGGACTAACCTAGTAAACTTTAAACAAATTGTTCTGGAAAATAGCAAATTCTATTTATTATATCTAGTAAGCAATGATTTTGTTTAACCTTTGAAACTGATTCCCAAATTAGGCAATATCTTCTACATCTTTGAATGAATTCATTAATACAACATAAATTAAAGTTCATAGAATTTGTTTATTTATAAATATCTACCATGGAAAACATAAATAAATATATCCTTTAAACCTTTTCATTAGGTAAATATTATTTATAGATAATAAATTAAATATTTACAACATTGCGATTTGTCATTTGATGTTGTATTTGTAAATTTAAAACTTTAATAAAACAATGGTACATTAATTTCGATGGAATTGCTTTTCTGGAAACATTTATGTATATATTTCCGCAAT
>JABXWE010035815.1:0-27715 GCA_014611495.1 Limonius californicus
ATGTTGGACCCCGTTTGGCTGCCCTGTCGAAATCTTTTCGCGTTTCCCAGATCTTCTATAATTTTCGTTTCCGCCTTCTACTACGTTAATTGATTGCTGATTAAAGTTTCCATTCCTTGCTATGCTATGGAATCTATTACTTGGGCCTGCACTATCGTCTACAGTTTTAAAATCAACCCTGTTTGTGTAATTACCATCTGGTCCCTCATTGGAAATTCCCGTATGTTTGTTTCCATTATTGTAAAGTCTATTCACAAAATTAGAATGCCCTTGACTATTTGAAAAACCTTGCCTGTTTTCATAGTCCCTATAATTTTTAAATTGCGGTTTATTGAAATTCTGTCTGTTTGGATAATTACTATAATTTCGAAACTGGTGATTATTAAAGTTTTGTTTGTTTGAGTAGTCGTTATAATTTCGACTAGAAAAATTCGTTGGTTCTTGAAAATTTCTATATCTAAAGTTATTTTGAAATCCTCGATTATAATTGTGTTCCGAAAAATTATTACGATTTTCATAACTTTTACTCCTATTCTGTGGTTTATCACAGTATTTTTCCACATGGTCATTTCCTCCGCAAATACTACAATGGACATACTGTACTTGATTAACGTGTCTACTGCTTTGTTTATCGCTAATTAACTCATTTTCTTCCTGTAGTGCATATTTTTTCGCATCCTCTATATTCTTCGGGTTGCGACTTTTAACTCCTAAACGTATTTCCCGTTTTAATCCTGACAAAAACAAATCCTTCAATTCCCTAATAAAATTTCTTTTTAGAATTTCTACCTCGGCTTCTTCGCCTGATCGACTAACACTATCGAGTACAGCTTGAGCTATTCTCCAAAACCTACCATAAAACTGATCTATTGTTTCGTTAAAATTTTGCCTACAGCAATAAAGTTTTTGTCGCAATTGTATAGCATTTCCCCTCGATCCGTACTGTTCTAATAAAAAGTCTTTCAATGCTTGCCAGTCCTTATAGGTTTGCATCATTTCACTTGCTGACCCCTCTATTCGTGAACAAATTATTTGAAAAATAGCACTGTGATCGCAAATCGATTGAGCTCTTTCGCAATTAAGCACAAAATGATAAATATCGTTAGTCAGACCGTTTTTTACATCAACACTTTCATTATTAAATCTGCCAATTAAATTACTTGCAGCCATTATCATATTTTCATTTAAATTATAACTTGAGTGTTCGTCTTCAGTGGACGCTTCTTTACTACCTTTCCCTTTAGTTGGAGCCATATTTGAGTATTTTTAATAATCCTTTTTTTTTTCAATAAAATAATTCACTAACAACCAGTATTTTCACAACACAATTACATGAAATAGAATGGTGCCCTGGAATATCCGTACTTCCTACTCAATCACTAATTATAAAACATATACTAACGAATTTGAATAATGACTTTGATTTTCTACGATTTTATATTTTTTTTCCCTTATGTACTAGCTACAATTTGTAAATACTACTGAATTTGTCGGGACTTACATTTGCTTCAACGACTGAGACCTGCCACGAGCTGTCGGCGACGCGGTATCCTGGTGAGGTTTCCTGTGCTGTAGAAGTCTCGGCGGTGTAGATGCGTTGTGTTTTCCCTTTGTTTTTCTGCCGTCCAATAATAAGTTGATACGCCAGAAGGTTCGAAGACCACAGCCACCAAATTATTATGTTGATGCGCCAGAAGGTTCGAAGACCGCTGCCACCAAAATTTATGTTGATGTTGATGATCCCACCGCTGCCACCAATTATTTGTTGTGTGTTTTGCTATACGAACTGGCCCGTTAAATATTTAACACCTTCGTTGCACACGTTCTTCAGTCGGGTTACTTTATTGCAGCCAAGTACTCAGGGGATAGAATTAATATACTCGATGCATCTTGTTTGTACAATTTATTCACATAATATACATATCTTGTAACTATAATTCAGATGTAGCTTCGTTGATGATCTTAATTCAACCGCCACTACTTTTTACCTTTAGTATAAAAGAAAACTTAGCTTACTAACAAAACTGGCAGGGTTGACATCAAGCTGCCACCCTATTGGTTAACATAATCGCCTTTTGTTTTACCGCCAGGCCAGCTACATTACATAATTGCCTTTGGTTTTACCGCCAGGCAGGATATACGTGCGAAGATGCAAATGTTACAGCTTAACTAATCCGTACATGTGTTATATTGTAATATAATACTTTAATACTAGCAGGTCAATAACTTAAGAGGGTTTGACCGATGCTTGGTGTTGTGTAATTAAATAGGACAGTCGGCATTTCTAATACCGTGAGAAGTTCCAAGTCTTAATTATTGAATAAAATCATTCTTACTTAAACTACCTATTTAATAACCTAAATTTCCAAAACCCAATGAGGCATATTACAACAACAGAAAGTTTTTATAGAATAAACCCCTTCAATATATGTTTCCGGCAAACGTCCCTGCGCCCTAAGCTCAACCTGTACCTGAGTCAAACGGTTCCTGTGCCAACCCGTCTTTGCGCCCAACCGCCCCTGCCCTTAGGGGTCTGCGCCAAAACAGCCGCGCCAGAACCCCCGGTCCCATAAGTTTGCAACTTCTACTTTAAACCAGAAATTTTGATTGTTAGCAGCTAGCATTTCGTCTATACAGACAGTTAAAAGTTTGAGAATAAACTGCGAAGCGTATCTGAAATATTATTTCAGGCTTGAAATTTCTATATTAATTCTAATAGTTCGACATTCGAATCTAATTATAATGTATAATTTTGACCACGAACTTTAGATCTCGACATAGCACCCAAAATGTCAAATCTTATTTACTTTATTCTAATAAACTAACTTAATGACCTTCTTCATAACTGAAATCCTGCTCTTAAAATCAGTATATCCAGTTCAAATACAAGATGTTGATTCGGAGCAGAAATGTTCTCTATACAGTCAAGATGTTAATTGCAACTTGAAGTTGAAACTAGCATGCCGATCTTTGACCACAAACTCAAGATTTCGTCTTGAGCCACCAGAGTTTGACAACGAATTAGATATCTTAATTTGCTTCAAATCATGTTTCAACCACACACTCCGAAGTAAACTCAAGTTGCCCTTAGTCCACATGCACGTCATCAGTTATTTGCTGACGTCACACCTTACTGCGTGTATATAGCGAAAAATGAAAGTAGGCAACCAAAACTCTTAAACTGTATGTCACGTAACACGCAAAACACGAATTCGTTTTCAGAGCGACATGTGAACATAAAAAACAGGGCGCGAACGCGAAGGAAACAAAATCCCCAATTTTTATGTAGTTTCCTATTTTACATGGAAACTATGAAATAATAAAAATCAAAACTATAACTGTTACAACTACGTTACAAGACCTTACGAAAAACATGATTTTACTACGTAGTTTAACAAAAAAAAACTGAATGTTGCAGTTTTTTTAGAATTGGCACTATTAATAATAAATAACAAGTAATTGATGACGTGCACGCAGACCCAGAGCAATCTGACTTTTTTATGTATATCGATTTCAGGTTGAGCATTTCCATACAAAAACGAAATAATTCGACAGGCAATCGCGATGGTGATGCTGATAGTCGAAATTTCATTTTTAAATTCGAGACTTCGACTGCAAATTGAAGATCTCAACTTTACCTGTAGAGTCTGAGTTTCAAACTCGAAAGCTGGCGAGTTAAACTTATTAGACATTAATCAACTTGCGATCACATTTTGTGATGGCGTGAACCGAAATTTCTTCATGAAAGTTAATATGTCAACTACAAACTGGATAATTAACGCGAAATCTCAATTTCAAACTTAAAATCTAGCATGTGCACTTAAATTACAAGTTTAAAGTAGAGGTCTTTATCGTAATATTTGTAGGTAACATTTTCTTCTCATAATCCAGATTTTTGGGCAAACTGACGAGCTTGACTTTAAATGTGAAACCACCTCGTCTTCTATACTGACATTAAGCTTAAGATTTCTATCTTAATTTCTAGAAATTTTGCCTGCATCTCAAATTTTGGTACCCATATAATAGACGAAATATATTCATAATCTTGAGTTTAACTTATGAGTTATGAAGTTAAACTCAGATTATGGATATATTATGTCTATTAAACGGAAGTTTTATATGCCTAGCCAAAATTCAGGATGCAGGCAACATTTCTAGAAATTAAGGTAAAAATATTAAGCTTAAGAAGGGGATCTCAATACAGAAGACGAGGTTTCACATTTAAAGTTTAACTTTATAATTTTTAAGTTAAACTTAAATATCTGTTAAAACATTTATAACTTACAAAATATTGACTTTAATCTAACTCATTATGCGAAATTTTGGGTATAATTAAGATTTTGACTTAGATTTGAATTAGAAATCTCGATTATGTTATTGAACTGATTGGAAATTGTAACCTGTATTACTTAAACTCACCTAAATCTGAAATAATTAAACTGAGTGTTCCATTTTACACTCAAACTTTTCTGTATGTTTCTGAGAGCTTAAATTTTGGGAATCTATAAAGAATTCAACTTAGCATACGAAATTTCATCAAATCATTAAAGTGAAGAGATTGAATTGTAATATTAAAATTTCGTTTTTAAACTCAAGTTATCGACTTGTAAGTCGACATTTTCAAGATGTTTCAACGAAAATCTTAGTTTCACACCCAGAATTTCTCACCTCGTCCAATTTAATACATCGACGAGGAGTCAAGATGTCGATTTCAACTGTCGAAACCAAAACAGCAGATATTAACTTGTGAAACATCAGCGTTTAATGATTTGAAATTAAATCTTAATTATCGATTTAGAAGTCTCAATTATCGACTTAAAATTTCGTATTCAGAGTTAAGTGCGAAAATTCGAGCTGGAGAAATCGAGTTTCTTACTTAAGATGTTGTGCAACTAGAGATCTCAATTTATTGTCATGCTTGTTCTTGAGATATTTTTTATAAAGTAGAGATTTCAATGGCAAACTAACGTAACCCAGTTGACATGCCAAACTAAACAAATCGAAAAATTGAGTGTAAAATCGAATTTTTAGTTGGAAATATACATATTCAGTTTAAATATTCAAGGCCAAAATTTCGCCTTTGCAGTCTTAAAATTCCATCCGTGAACTCGATTTGAAATCTGAAATTTTGTCTTTAGGCTCAGTCACTTGACGTGAAATCGCGATAGCAATGTCGACATCTGAAATTGCTTCTGTAGGATCAAGATATCGATTCGTAACTACCAATTTTTAAGATTTGCAAATGTAACTAAATATCACTTACAGGGAAGTTCAACTCATAATCATCAAATATCGAATTCAAATTTACAATTGATGGATCTAACACAAAAATTCGACAATAAACAACAGTTTTATTTTAAAATAAAGGTGTCAAATCTAAATTTAAGTTTCCATATTTCGAATTCAAAGTCAATGATTACAAATACATGCTTTATATTTCGAAAACTTTCATTAGAGAGTTAAGCAATAATGTATATAATCATAAACCTATTTCACCAACCTAAATAGAGGAAAACTCTTTAAGGTACAATACTAGGTATATTTTTCAATCGATTTAGAGTTATAGTGAAAAATAAATTTATTAAGCGATATGTATGAAGACTTCAAACCAGCAATTTTTCTAAATATTTTCACCACCTGCCATTTGCTATCTCTAAAATACAAATAAAAAGTCTCGTGCTACTGAAGCCTTTTTGCGAAAAATTCTCAACACTTAACGCCGTCCGTACTTATAACGTTCGAGACCTGTCACTTCTCGTATGTTCAACAACGTTTTGTCATGTTATCAACAGAAGCATCCCTTGGGGAGTGTTATAGTAATAGACGACCTCCATGACACTCATAAAACTGAGATTCCATCTTTCACACCCCACTGAAATGGATTTTCACCTCTCAATTTACTGCCTGTCTGAAAACAGTTTCCATCTCTTTTTCAGAATTTGCTTAGTTCCACAGCAGCACCTCTTCCTGAATACAAGACAACATCAGCTGCCAAGAGCAGATTTATTTTATCTCATTATGGAATGTTCAAGAGCTGTTGGGATTGGTTAATTCTCATGGCAACGTTTTACGTCGCTGTGGTGGTTCCTTACAACGCAAGTTTCGTGAATTCCGAGCGCCCTTCCGTTGTTATGGACGTTGTTGTTGAAGCTCTGTTTTTTCTTGGTAAGTAATTGCTTGTTTGATGAGTGTCAAAACGATGATTGATGTTTGTTTTTATAATGTGTATCCGTTAAAGCTAATTAGATAAAAACAGCATTCCGTCGTCACGTATCTAAGAATAAAAATAGGTCTTGCTTGAAATTTCCTCTTGAAATCGCAAACGGATTTTCTGCGGGAAATAGGTACAGGAAGATTTTCCGGTGGTATCACAAACACGATGTACGTAAGAAGGAAAATCCGCGTTGTTGAAGCAAAATAAAATAGCACCTGCAGGATTTTGCTTGCATCCGATTTTCAGATACTTTGAAATCGCTTTGGCGCAAGCAAAAATCTAAAATTCGGTACATGACGAGGCATGGATAATATTAATTATACCAGTTAAATTTGAGCTGAGTCAAATAACAATAAAGCTAATTTGACATTTAGACCGACATGCAACAGTTCCTGTGGCACTGTTCATGCTGATTTATCACACAAAGGTTTAAAATCCAACCCACATAATCTAATACAATGAAATGATAAATTTCTTTGGCTTGAATTATGACATAAATGCTTTGTATACTATTAGTGTTCTACATTAGAAAGGCAAAAATGTAATGAGATTGGGTTTTATGGGCCGCCATTTATCAAATTTACTTTGAATCCAGAAGTAATGCTTCCAAAAAATATCAAAGATACTCAATTTTGTTATACCTTATTGTTAAATAAGCTCAATTATAGAGGGTGTCAATTTAAAAATTCACAATGTGTTATATGTAAGGAAGTAAAATAGGTATTGAGCTTTTCTAAAAAACGTTTCTACAACTTCGGAGGGGAAAACATAGTGACTCATTAGGTCACCTCATTCAACCCTAAGCTCGAGGTAACCTAAAAAAATTCTAATGGTAATACCCACTTTCTGATACCTCATTGAGAAGGTCTTCAAAAATACTATTCAGTAGAAGCAACCTTTTTTTCCCGAATCCCTCCGGAAAAAATAAAAAAAAACTCAAGGTTCTGAACCCATTATTGTAATTAAAATTAACCTGGACAATGGATTAGATACCTCGAGATGCTACTAATTCATTTGAATGATCAAAACTTCTAGAATACGTTCGTAGCGACGTTCGCATCTCGAATGAAAGAATTCGAAATATTCGTTTGTGCATGTATCTTGAGATATCTCGAGATGCTAGTAATTCATTTGAATGATAAAAACTTCTCGAATACGTACGTAGCGACGTTCGCATTCGAATGAAATAATTCGAAATATTCGCTTGTGCATGTATCTTGAGATATCTCGAGATGCTAGTAATTCATTTGAGTGATAGAAACCTCTCGAACTACGTTCGATTAGTAGCGCGCGCATCTCGAATGAAAAAATTCGAAAGATATGTTTGTGTATACATATATCTTGAGATACCTTGAGATGCGAATAATTCATTCGAATGATTCAAACTTCCCGAATACGTTGTAGCGACTTTCGCATCTCGAATGAAATAATTCGAAATATTCGTTTGTGCATGTATCTTGAGACATCTCGAGATGCTAGTAATTCATTTGAGTGATAGAAACCTCTCGAACTACATTCGATTAGTAGCGCGCGTATCTCGAATGAAACAATTCGAAAGATATGTTTGTGTATATCTTGAGATACCTTGAGATGCGAATAATTCATTCCAATGATTAAAACTTCCCGAATACCTTGTAGCGACTTTCGCATCTCGAGACTCGAATGAAATAATTCGAAACATTCGTTTGTGCATGTATCTTGAGACATCTCGAGATGCGAGTAATTCATTTGAATGACAAAAACTTCTCGAATACGTTCGTAGCGACGTTCGCATTCGAATGAAATAATTCGAAATATTCGTTTGTGCATGTATCTTGAGACATCTCGAGATGCAAGTAATTCATTTGAATGACAAAAACTTCTCGAATACGTACGTAGCGACGTTCGCATTCGAATGAAATAATTCGAAATAATCGCTTGTGCATGTATCTTGAGATATCTCGAGATGCTAGTAATTCATTTGAATGATCAAAACTTCTCGAATACGTTCGTAGCGACGTTCGCATTCGAATGAAATAATTCGAAATATTCGCTTGTGCATGTATCTTGAGATATCTCGAGATGCTAGTAATTCATCTGAATGATCAAAACTTCTCGAATACGTTCGTAGCGACGTTCGCATCTCGAATGAAATAATTCGAAATATTCATTTGTGCATGTATCTTGAGATATCTCGAGATGCTAGTAATTCATTTGAGTGATAGAAACCTCTCGAACTACGTTCGATTAGTAGCGCGAGCATCTCGAATGAAAAAATTCGAAAGATATGTTTGTGTATACATATATCTTGAGATACCTTGAGATGCGAATAATTCATTCGAATGATTCAAACTTCCCGAATACGTTGTAGCGACTTTCGCATCTCGAATGAAATAAATCGAAATATTCGTTTGTGCATGTATCTTGAGACATCGCGAGATGCTCGTAATTCATTTGAGTGATAGAAACCTCTCGAACTACATTCGATTAGTAGCGCGCGTATCTCGAATGAAACAATTCGAAAGATATGTTTGTGTATATATCTTGAGATACCTTGAGCTGCGAATAATTCATTCGAATGATTAAAACTTCCCGAATACCTTGTAGCGACTTTCGCATCTCGAATGAAATAATTCGAAATATTCGTTTGTGCATGTATCTTGAGACATCTCGAGATGCGAGTAATTCATTTGAATGACAAAAACTTCTCGAATATGTTCGTAGCGACGTTCGCATCTCATGAAACAATTTGAAATATTCGTTTGTGCATGTATCTTGGGATATCTCAAGATGCTAGTAATTCATTTGAATGATCAAAACTTCTCGAATACGTTCATAGCGACGTTCGCATCTCGAATGAAATAATTCGAAGTATCCGTTTGTGCATATATCTTGAGATACCTTGAGTTGCGAGTAATTCATTCGAATGATAAAAACTTCTCAAATACGTTGTAGCGACTTTCGCATCTCGAATGAAATAATTCGAAATATTCGTTTGTGCATGTATATTGAGATATCTCGAGATGCTAGTAATTCATTTGAGTGATAAAAACCTCTCGAACTACGTTCGATTAGTAGCGCGCTATTGTACATATATCTAGAACTATCTCGAGATACGAGTAATTCGAATGGTAAAAACCTCTCGAATACGTTCGTTTAGTAGCGCGCGCATCGCGAATGAAACAATGCGAAATATTCTGATTTTTTTAGATTAGATTAAATTAGATTATTCAATTAAATATAGTATTGTCATGAACTAGATAAATAAATAAAATAGTTTCAGCATATTTGATCTTAATCAGTTACCATAATTTGTAATCTGTCCGACGTTTCATATTATCGTTGTGTTACAATAACTTAGTTGCTATATTGGTCGTCATGATTACGCTTATAAAGTTATAAACTATTAATTAATTAAATAAAATAAGTAGAAATAACTTATAATATAACACAGAAAACCATAAAACGGCATTTTCAATCAAGTTAATCTTACAATGTAACGAAATTTAAATAAATACAGAACAGAATCCAGTCGAAAAGGTTAAGGGGTAGAGGGGACAGGGAGTCATCATTCGAAAGGCAAAGTGAGAGACATTTCTCGCATTGCTGAAATGCATTTTGGATTCGAATAAGTCATTCGAATGAATATATCCAATAATAAAATCATTCGAATACTAATCATTCGATTATGCCAGTCACTACTCGCTCCTCTCTATCTCGGTCGCCGTCAATTCCTCCTAAGTATTTCATTATCTATTCCTTCTTGATTGCTGCGAAGATGTTCAAGTACATATATTTTATCTTCTGTTGCCTTGCTTTATATAGTTTTCCCGAAATAAATTGTTGATTTATAAATCGTAATAACTTTAGAAAGTCAATTTTGAAAATTAGTCGCGCGTGGAGTAGTATTTAAATCAAGAACATATATTTGCTGTAAATGTACGTTGAACTTCTACAGTATTACTTGTTTTTATGTACCTAACTCCCAACAGCAAGTGCACATTCTTAAACTGAGTAATATTCCATACCGCACAACTGTTCAAAATTCATAACAATGTTTGCAATAAATTTACAACCAGCCAACAACCTACATTCGTAACTACAAGTAATTGCCACATAAATCCCAAAGTCTACTAAATTTAACATATTGTACAAATTTGAATTTATTTGCATTAACAAATTTTTGTAATACATATGAATTTCTATTTATATCCATTCCTGCTTTACAATTTTAGTTTGCTCTTGCAGTTGTCCTATCCAGGTTTTTATTTGTGAATTTTCCTTAAAAATATGTTTTTTTATTCACATATTTACATATTATCTACCTATATTTCTGATCACTAGCATCCAGTTTGTTGTTATAGGTTTATTATAAGTTCGACCTTTTTTCTTTTACTCTAGTTTAGAATTAAGTGCGTTTAAAGATTTTTTTACGCTTGCTATTCTACTACATCATATGTGCACGTCATGTACTAGCAAATTCTCATGGGTTTATAGCTATTTTCCTTGCTCTTTTCAAGAACTAAGTTAAATTCTAAAGTGGTAAGGGACTCTCCCTGTCTAAATCCCGTCCTTATTTCCAATGGTCGTATCACTTTCCCTGTCTTTTCACCCTAGTTTTCTTTAGAAAATTGTAACTTTGAAGCATTTACATAATTTATATAATGTGTGTTCTTAAAACATGGGGCCAAATATCTACAGCGTAGTGAGAGATCTGGTAGTTCCTATTAAGATGTGTTCGTAAATGCAGTTTTAAAGGAGTCACATTAATCGGTAAATTACGCAGATTTCATTGGCGTTCGATCGAATGCGATAGACCATTGCCTCCCCTGTCACCCGATTTAATCCCGTTCGATTTTTAATTATTGATGCACGTAAAAAATATTGTTTATGAACAGGTAGTTTAAACTGAGTTCGAGCTCTTTGCAACATTATTCGTTATACTTTTATGAGTCTTTGTTTGTAGATAGAGATATAGTTTGCTTATAAAAGCAACTCCTCCAAATGTCTGCGAAACCAAAACGAACGTGCGCAGATTATTGCACTAGAAAAAGAAGGGGAAGAAATAAAGGATACACGAAAAATAATTGCTACTACGGATCAATACTAATACAAAGACCTATACTCTTCTAGAGATGACCCTACAGAAGAGATATTAAGACAGAAAATCATTAACATTAACTCTGAAGACCTATCAGACATCGGGGAAAACGAACTAGAGCATGCTCTAAGAAGAACAAAAACAATAAGGCACCAGGGATGGACAACATCATCAATGCAATGTTAAAGAAAGGAGGCAGCACAATAAAAAGATCCCTAAAAGTACTGTTCCACAAATGCTTACACCAAAACGAAATACCAACAGAATGGAACGTGGCCAAAATAATCCTACTATTTAAAAAACGGGACAAGAAATTACTACAAAACTACAGCCCATAACTGTCCTGTCACAATTATGCAAACTTTTGATAAAAATTATTATGGACAGAATCATCAAGAAAATGGATTAAACCGATTAAACAGGGAGGATTCCGAGAGTGATACTCCACTGCTGACCACCTTCTAACAATCAGAACCTTGATAGAAAAATATAAATATAAATATTTTAACACTCACCAATAGGGTTTCAAAATCAATTATAACAGCACAGTTAGCAGAAGCATTGTCTACATCTTTATACAACAACTACTGCGGTACATACTAAAAGCTCATCTACTCCACCTTACAGGTAGCAAATACGAATATAAACACCGCTTTACTGTATTCAACAAGTAAGTAGGGGATCGTGGTAGAGTAGTTTGTGGTGTCCTAGTTGTAGTTAGGGCAAGGGGTTTTTCGAGGGTGGAGCATGTTAGACCCTTATATAGTATGAGATGTGCTGAGCCGGGATAAGTTGGGAGGGATTGAACTCATGTAGTTGCCTTTGGCAATACCATGTTTCTTAAAAAGATACAATTAAGCAACACATGTAATGTTATTCAATTATCTCGAACGCGTGAAATTTGCACTCGCCTGAGAACCCACACTCTGACTTACTTATCGCCCTTTTTTCTAAATCCTACCTAAAAGTATGCCTCTACGACTCTCTGTTCCTTGGAAAGGTCCGCTATACTCATGAGCGTAATTCATTTGACAGTATGGCTATTACTGCAACCACAACGTTTAGAAAAACTGTTAAATATAAGTGCTTACAGAAAATAACATAAGTTATTAAACAAAGAGGCTAGTATTTTAACCATAATGTTTAACAATATAGTATTGTTGATAAATACAAGGGTCTACAAAATATAAAATAATTGTTTCGTTAAATAATAAGCAGTAAATCGCATTAAACTATCAGTTACAACTAAAAAATAAAAAGGTTTGCGTGAAATTGTTAATATTTTCAATTATTCGTATTAATAAAGATTTAAATCAATAATTATATAATATTTCACTGGAGATTGGGTTGGCAGCTCCGAATAAAAGATCGATCAATTTATAGCTTCTACGGCTTCTAACCTCAGATCTCACATGGGTTACGTGTGTTTTCTTTGTGTTATATCAAGTGAAAGTGTAGATTTACACAGGGTGATTCAAAAGGTGTAGTCTAAACTTAAAAGTGTGATGTGGGATGCTACACGCAGCAAAAGATGTTAAAAACCCATGTCTTATTTCCACCGTTATCTAGTTACAGAGGATTTCTTTGTTTTTATCATTGTTCTGTTAAATCAAGTCTTAATAGGAAATAAGTCAAAAAAATGCTAATCTGTTATGATAGGAGGTGTTTCAAGCTTGAATTATTGTTGTTTTCTAAGTGTGGTAATGATGGAGCCTTTTTCTGCACGTGAATATGCAGAAATGCATTTTGTATATGGATATTGCAGCGGGAATGCTTGTGCAGCTGTGTAGAATATTGGAGGAGGTATCCTCACCGGCGACAGCCTGACCATCGAACATTTGAACGGTTGCATCGAAATTTGTGTGAAACCACCTCATCATGTTGGAAGAAATAACGTGAACAATAATGCTGACATTATTGACGCAGTGCAGTAAAAGCCATCGACCAGTACTAGAAGAATTTCGAGCCAATTAGATATTACCCAGTCGATAGTTTGGCGTACATTAGACATAAACAGCTTATATCCTTACCGTATACAACATGTACAAAATCTACATAATAGTGATAATTTGAGGTGCCTACAGTTTTCTCAACGGTTAGTAGATGCTACCGCAAACAATCCAGAATTTTTAAATCAAATTCTCTGGACCGATGAGTCGCAGTTCACACGGAATCGTATTAACAACTGGCATAGTATGCATCACTGAGATTTCGGAAACCCTCATTTCACACTCACAACTACTTTTCAACAACGTTTCAGTGGTAACGTTTGGGCCGGTATTGTAGGCGATCATGTTATCGGACCTTATGTATTACCACATCGGTTTAATGGTGCCGTGTATGTAGACTTCTTAAATACTATCTTGTCGGAACTATTAGATTAGAAGATCTGCCTCTTGATGTGCGAAGGTCAATGCAGTACCAGCATGTCGGGGCACCTGTTACGGGCCAACGAGCTTTTTCGTCGACCCGCAACAGGTTAGGTGGAAAAAGGCCTACAGCTTAGCTCAGAGGACTAGGGGAGTTCACGGAAATCGCTTACGGGAGGAAATCTTCCTGGTTGTGTACGGAGTGGGTTAAAATTAGTGGGCGCCACCTTCCAAATACAGCTGATTGTAGGTCCTTGTGGAAGAACGAGAGGCCAGCAGCTTACGGGAATCGAACTCACCTTTATTGTGCATTCCTTCCTGTTTATAAAGTTTGCAAAATTCGTATACACACAAATACAGAATGCACAATAATAAAAGAGGCAGTAAATTTTAACAAGCATATAATTAAATTATTGGAATTGACAAAAGTACAAAAGAATGACAGCAAATGGTGATTTTATAGTTCCATATTACAGGCTTTTAATTTGAACGTTCAGACAAAAAACTTGCCACCGCTGGCGTACGTCATTTACATTTTCCAAACACCTACGTGGCCAGTGACGTCGGAGCTTATAGGAATGACACATTATATATAAAAAAATTACTCTACACTTTGTAGTACACAAAAAAGACAGTTGGAGACTGAAGGTCGCTTCTTGTTACACATAAAAGGTTCAATCCCTTGAAATTTTGCAAGCTGACGCGAAAAAGGGGTTCTTTCGTCACAGCACACAAAAACTTAGTTCTTTACCTTGAATTTCGAACAGCGAGACGGAGCCAGGCACACTGTCGGAAGTATTTTTCCAGAAGTAGGTCAAGTCTGGGGTATTTTCAGGTCCGGGAAAAATGAAGACACTTGCTGCACAACCCTCGTAGTTCGTCGCAGCAACAGTACAGATACAGACAGAACAACGAATGGGCTTGATACTAATCCGCCAAATGCGATCGGCAAATTCGCAATGAATTGCCTTTACAGGGATAAATAATTCCAGCGTGATTTCTTTAAACTCCGACACTTGTCGATATTCTGTTCACTCCACGGTGATAAGCGATACGGGAATACATGCGATAGATACCCATCGAAAACATAAACCGCCCCTGCCGTACTTAATTTTTTAAGGGCCCCCTTAGATGGAATTGATGGACCAGAGTCATCGAGGATGTAAAATTGACTGCAGAACTCAACGCAACGAGAACCTGGATTCTTCAAAAGGATTGCACCATATTACGAAACAATTCTAGAACGAAATTGACACGTGCGTCTTCCGAGGATAAACATTTCCGAGAATTGTTTTTAAACGGAAAATCTAGCCTACAAAGGGAAACTTCGAAATTAGTCTCGTCATAAATCAATCCTTAAAAACAACAAAATACCCAAAACTGCTATCAACATACAAACGGCAATTAAAATAACGTTTTTAATTCCTATGAAGTGGCAATTAGAGCGCGACTAATTCGGACGGAGCGGCACAATCAAATGAACATAACACACCGTGGTAGGTTAGAGATTGGCTAAATCATAACTTCCCACTACGCTGGATTGGAAGAGGAGGCCCAGCAGCATGGCCAGCTCGTTCGCCTGATATTATTCCACTAGATTTTTACTTGTTGGATGCATTAAAGGAAAATGTTAATGCAACGGAAATTCGAAACAGGGTGACTTAGTTAATAGAATAAATGAAGCTGTTGCGGACATTGGAAGAGATCCTCAACAGTTGAGGAATGTTGGAGATTCCCTGCGTTGGCGTTATCAACTTTGTGTACAAGTACAGGGTGGACACTTTTGAACATTTTTGATTATTTTAAATTTTTCTTGTACTTGTATATATGGTTTATTAAAAAAAAATTTTGTTATAAGTAGAAAACAATTGTGAATCGGACATGAATTTATTAGCATTTTTTACTTATTTTAACATCACCTCCTTAACCTTTAGGGGAAGGTTGCCGGGATTGGACCGGCTCCTCGAATGAACCGCGTCGGTTTTGGCGCTATCTAACGGTTATTATTGAAAGGTACTGTACCAATCTCTTGTCTTTTGGTGCTTGCCTGTAAATACCAAGCAGCGCCTGGATGACATGTGTGGTTAAGAAGTTACCGGGAAATCACGTTATGTTAAAGGTGCATTATAAAATTACGCTCCCTTGCCTAGTGAAATCCCAAGCAAACAGGTAAGATTTGCTAATTATAATATATTTTGTCTGAAAGCGTGTTTATATAGCCATGTTTTAAAGTCGTTTTGTATGCAATTCATTAATATTGCACAATATTATAAAACATAGCCTTACAAAAAGTGCTGTTGCCGCAAATGAACCGGTCACAGTTTCGTCAAATGGACCGGTCCAATTGAGGAAATGCACCGGTTCATTCAAAGAATCTGTTACACCGCTACGAACTTTTTAACTGATCGTTAACAATAAACATGATATTTTAGTTATGCCGAAAAGAAAATATTGTGCGTGGACAAGTGAAGAATTGCAGTTGGCTCTCCGTGAATTTAGAAATGGAAATCGCGGTTTAAATGAATGCGCTAGGATCTACGGTGTGCCAAAAGCGACGCTAAAACGACATCTCGACGAAACAAACAAAATTGCCAAAGGAGAAAAAAGTTTCATGGAGGTGTGTCGACATTTAGTACTGAGATAGAAAATGAAATAAAGGCTCATATAATGAGGTTGGAGGAATTTATGTTCGGTTTAACACAAACTGATATAAGAAAATTAGCTTTAGATGTCGCAGAAAAAAACAGTATAGCACATAGATTCAACAAGAACAAAAAGCTGTTGTATTGACGAGTACCCCATATAAAGATGAATTAACAGAGAACAAAAGCAAATCAGCCAAATCCAAGGACAATAAATATGGCAAGAAGGCCCTGTTCGGAAAAAAACAAAGTCAGTCAAAGTCATCAAATTCAGATCAACCGTTCCCTTGTACCAGTAACAGTAATTGCAAACCTTCTACGTCCGGTGTTAGTAGAAAGAAATCATCTTGGTACTGTTTCTTATGTAAGAAACATGAAAAGATCGACATGATCCAGTGTCAAGATTGTAAAGAGTGGGTCCATGCTATGTGTGCTAATGTGAGCCCACAACGCAAAATTTATTTTTGTCCCAAGTGTTTAGGCTTAGAAGGCTATTAATCATTTTTTAATCCAAACTTACTTTTATATTTTATTACATTTATAATTTTTAATACAGTTGTAATAAAAACCTGAGTTATTTTCTTTACTTTTGCAACAGATGCAGAGGGTTCAATTGAGGAAACCTATGGTTCAATCGTGGCAACTAGTTTCCACGATTGGAACAATCTTAGAAGTTTGGAAAACAATTTTTCTAACCTTTATAGATTGATTGCATTTTAGGTCAACAGCTAAATTTACTAAGCGAAGATGTTGAGGTATATGACCCTTACACTGTTTCTTCTTTAAGAGCATAAAACACTGTCAAAATAATTAAAATGTAAAAATCGGTCCAATCCTGGCAACCTTCCCCTAACTACACTCGCCCTAAAACATAACATAAGTACACGCGTGGTGTATTCTATACACCACGATTAAAATTTCAATTTTTAAAGCAATTTGTAATAAACCACTGAATTAAATTATGTATCGATTTATTTTAGATGCAAACATAAACAAATTTCTTTTTCAAAAAGTGTACAAATGTGTTTAAAACCTTATATAATACAAAAGAAATTGAAAAAATCAAAGAATCCTTGAACCTAAAATGTTTAATTAGTCTATTTTCATTAATTATGTAGAGAATTTGAAAAACCAAAAAAGAAAAAACTTAAACTTAAATGTTTTAATTTCATTATTTTTATTCGTTATTTTCATAATTGTCTTTGTCATCTTTGCACGTTGAACAAATAATAGTTATAACAGAATGTTCTTTGCACACCGGCTTATTGCATGTATTACAAGTAATTGTTGTTACTCTGTTCTTTTGTCTTCTTCTTCCGCAACAAAAACACCTTTTTCGTGTTTTTGCTGGCGGTTCTTCGTGGCGTTGCTTCGTAGGTCTTCGGTATTTCGATAGAAAAAGCTGTATGTCGGATGGCAAACTTTTCATTTCTGCTCTCTCCTCGAGGTGAGGTTTCATCAAAGACATTTCTAAGCCTTTTAGATATTTTCTCCTGTATTTGTGTGGATTTTCGACCTCATCGGCATTGTGCAGGATCTGCTTATTTATACCCCCTATGTTAAGCAGCTGAAAAAACACAGCCAATGGCCACCTTCTGGTTCTTCTAGATACCGAGTACGTGCTGCACATCTTATCAACCGTGTCGACTCCACCTTTGTTGGAGTTATAGTCCAGAATAATTTCTGGCTTATTGGTTTCGACATCTACTGCAGAATTGCTATGCATTGATGACAGCAAGATTACTGCTTTGCCCTTTTTCGGAGTAAACGACACCATGGTGGTATCTTTTTGGAACCCAAATTTGGAAGATCCTGCTTGTCTGTTTTTATCCGGCAGAAACTCTAGTGGAAGCTCTCTCGTATTTTTCTTCAACGTTCCTACCAATGTCACCTTTTGCGCAAGTAGCTCCTTTGCCAATGGATAGCTGGTATATCAATTGTCGCAGGTCAGATTTCTATTTTTACCTCTCCATAGTTCCAGTAAACGGTGAGTTACGTCATTTGGTTTAGTGGATGTATGATAGGGTCCTTCAGGATGTTTTCCACAATATATCTCCATATTGGTAACATAAAAGGTATTAGAGTCACACAGCACAAATACCTTTATCCCATACTTCGCTGGTTTGTTTGGTATGTATTGGATAAAACTGCATCTGCTACGAAAAGGGATTAACATTTCATCTATCGTCATTTGTGCACCAAGGCAATAGTTATTTTGAAAATTTTCTACAAAACGATTAAAAACAAACCGTATGGCTGCAAGTTTATCTGATTTCTTTCGTTCAGTTCTGGTGACCTTATCGTCAAATCGTAGAGCGCTCAATATAAATAGAAACCCGTTGCATCCCACAGTGGTCCTAAATATTTCGCATCCGGTCCCATCTTTGGTCCATAGCTCGAGAAAATGAGTATGGTTTTCTTTTTTTAGCCCAGCTAAATACAACAATCCAATAAATGCCAACAATTCGTTTTTTGTAATATCTTTTGCATCTCGAGCTCTGTCGAAGTTTACTCGCATTTTTTCAATCTCGAAATTGGTATATAGCAAAATTTGTTCAATGATATCGTCGGTAAATATCATTTCAAACGCGTTTTTTTCATTAGTTATATTTCGAGCGCACTGCTTTGGTCCAGGAAAAATTCTTACTATATTTTGCTTACCAACTTTACTAAATTTAGATACATGTGGGCGTTTGCTCCAACGTGTAACTTTATCCTTTGCCACAAAATATTCCCCTTCCCCTTCAACCTCACTGTCTGAAGAATCGGCAGTTTGATTACCAAACTCCTGTTCCGAAGCGGAGCTGTGGTCGCTTTCATTTACTTCTTCTTCCGATGTATCTGCATACTCGTAATCTCCCACTTCTTCTTCCGAATCATCATCACAAATAACTTGTGCCAAAGCTTCTAATTCCTCTTGCGTAAGGCGTTTTGGGTTCCTTATTTTGACAAAATCCCTAAAAAATAACACGTGATGTACCTTTTAAAAAAACTACATTAAATTTTTAACATCAAAACAGAAAAATCTCATATTTATAATAAAATAACATTTGAAAATTTACTTACATGTCTACACGCGCGGTGTATTTTGTGCACCACGAGGTCTCTCTGCTTTATTTCAAAGAAAATGCGAAACACCTCGTTCACCCGCTTCGCTGTAACAACTGTCGGTTTTTCTAGACACTATAATAAAAGGTTAGATGGCACCGTCGTGTCGTTGCTGCCAACTTAAAATATTTAATCACGTGTTTTCTGCGCGTGGTGTACAAAATACACCAGCTCGTGTAGTTAAAGGTTAACGTTTGGACCACACCTTTTGAATCACCTCGTATACATATTTATATACCTACTTACACTGGAAAGTAAGGGAACTTTCAGTGAATTGCTCTCGGCATGTCGTAGGTAGTTTAGTATATAATATTTATAACAACAATTACTTATTGTTCATCTGGAACAGATTGTAAATATGCAATGAGACATTATAAAAAAGAAATATACTGGAGTTGATGTTAAGCGAATTGCATATATAATGTTTATTGAATTCTTTCAGTGGTATAGAGTAGACATATTAATTCCATTACGTTATTAGTGACATCACTGGTTGCCCGAAGTATACCATTCGTCTCAAACGTAACTTTAAAAGCACTAATAATATCTGCATTACTTAGAAACTGTCAACAATGCACAAGTCTTTGTTAATAAAAAATACAGTTACACCAGTAACAGTTACAATAAGCAGGAACAGGCTACAGGCAAATATATATTTCATCTTATTTGTGCAAGGATATGAGGTTATGTTTCTGTTTTGACATTCTCAAGTTTTTCATTGGCTTAAACAATGCGCCCTCTCTCTTGTTACATAGTTCTGTATCCCTCATAACTCCTTGGTTTGAAAAAGTAATAGTTTGTTCACTTTTCTTAGTCAAACAGAAGCGAAACTTATCTAATACACTTATTTTTACTATCGGTTTTTATAATAATCATCAAATGATGAAAGAGTCTATTTTCTGTATAATAGAAAAATGAAATATTTATGTTTCCAATCGTCAACTCTACCATGATTGAAGGTTGGTTCATTTAACAAGTAATTTATTATTATAGTTGACGTGAAAAATATCTACGAGCTTCCTTCGATGACAAACGACCGTTACCGCGCAACTTAATTGAATTTTAGAAAAACAGCTCTGTCGTGCGACTTAAGTAAAGTTAAAACATGTACGCAGAACAGGAAAACTCACTTTATACTGAAATTAATTAGCGACGGCTAGAAAACTCACGATTCCCTCTTTGTGAAGTATAAATACACGGTAAAATGCATCACCATTGAGTTCACTCTCGGCCCATTTCATCCTTTCAGCCTTGCATTTCTATGTGCAGCGAAATAGTGCAGTACCTAGCTATGTTCAGAATCAATACTGCCATAAAACTTTTGCAGGGCTTTCAATAGTCTGCACTATGAGGATCGTTATAAAAATTTTCGATGTTGCCTATTAGTGCCCGAAGAGAACAAAATCCAGCGTTGTCGATTGGTTTTCCAGGTCATCGGAACATGATTTTGAATTTTGAAAAGTATAAAACAATCAACAACACAACTGGAGTTTGAGTAAACAATCGTGTCTTAGGTTTCCACGAAATTCAGTCATTCGGTGCTTATTTTAGAGAACATATTGTTTATTTTCTGTTTGAATTTTTATTTTCCTGGAGATAGAGCACCTTTTTCCAGCTGTAATCTACTTTCGGTGTTGATCTTTATAAGACGGCAAACGTAGGGAAAATTTAATTAAAACAGATTGTTAAACATTATTCGCTGCTCAAATGGTGCTTTTAAGGTAAATTCATACAGGGAAAAGTTATATCATCTAACGTTATCCTTAGCTACAAACGAAAGTAAAACACTCCTATCACTGATTTTGCTTCTATTCGAAACGGATTTTAAGTAATTGTACCTTGATTTAGCTGCCGCAGCGTAAAATTGATTATACAGTTTGAAATATCTCAGCACTAAATAAAAGCTCAGCGTGTAGGCATTTTAAATACCAGCCCGTGGGGATCGGATTTGACACATTGATTCCACGATGGAAGTAAATAAATCAACGCAGTTATCGAATCAACTCAAAAACACCACCAGGGCAGTCCCGAGTGTCACATAAAATTAGTGAGATTAATTGAAAATGAACGTTCCCGAAGAAAATTGGGTTCTGAAAGTTTTTAACATTAAGCTAATGATGAAAGTTGTAATTATTTTCCTCAAGTTTTGTTTTAAATGACGGCAGTGGAATGAAGTTGAATTTTCTTAGATATGGTTTTTATATTTTTGTGTATTTTATTGTTGTTTTTTATGAGAATTCTCGATTTACTTATACATTGAAGAAAATCTAGGAGGAAAGTGCAAGCATTTGTAGAGGTGCGTAATATCCCTACAATCCAAGTTGAAAAGAGATGTACTGGAAAAAGATGGACATGCTATGAAGATTACATGTCCTGTTCTTGTATGATCTTTTTCCCTCGCAGGTTGGTCGTTCTCGGATTCCAATATCTTATACATTCCCATACGTCTTTGTCCAAATCTTGTTCGTATATTCTTCTGTGTGTGTATTTTTTCCATTTGACGGCTGGTTTTCCCCTTTTCCTTTTTGCTAGTGATATCCAATGTAGGATTTTCGTAAGCCACATTTTTTCTTCTATTCTTTGAACATGTCTGTACCATATGTGTTCTCTGTTTTCTATTCTTTTTCTAATTGTAATTTAATCTTAATTTCTCTCCATATTGTTTCTGTTCGTATTTTATATCTCCGGTTATACTATGTGCATCTATGCTAATCCAGCTCCACTGTTCTTATTCTATCGCGGACATTCTTGGTCATTTCCCCGCCACATGTAGTTATGCTCTTTATATAAACTACTCAAAAATGAATAGGGATATTGCAGTGTAAAACATTTAAAGGCAACACCTATTGCATTTATAATAAAAAACTACCAAAACAGCAAAATGTAACGTCTTTTTAGTAATGAACATAAAAACTACAACAAAGGTACGTTTAAAGAAGAATTTTAACAATATTATAATGAAAATGGTTATTGTCTCCTTTCACTTACCTCTAATTTATTAAATTCTAATACCGCGTGGCACCTCCTCTGGCAGTAATAACTGCTCCGCACCTTGCTGGTATACTCTCAATGCAATTATCAATATGTTCTTGTGGAATTTGATGCCACAGTACCGGCAATACATCATTCAGCTGCTGCACGGTAGTAGGCCTTGGATTATGATGATCCAGCTGTCTCTGCAGAAGGTCCCATAGATGCTCTACGCAGTTGAGGTCTAGAGATAGCGGAGGAAGTGCAAAATGATTTCCTCATCTCGAAGCATCTCTAAAACAACCCGAGCGCGATGCGGCCTTGCGTTGTCGTCAACAAAAACAAAATATTCCCGTCCACCAGGGTTGCGACGGTTCAGAACATGATCCATAATGAACTCTTGGGCATAACGCTGTCCCGTGAGTATACTATTAAAAATATGGAGGTCAGTACGCCACCCTAAAGAAATTCTAGTCCTTACCATAAGACCACTACCACCAAGACAATGACTGGTTGGGTATACTGAGGTAAGGTACGATGTCCGGCACTACGATATACTCTTTGACGCCGGGTATCATTGCTGGGACAATATCTGGACTCGTCCATCCCACGGTGTCGCTTCTTCTGGAGCACTTGATGTAGATGTGGAGCAGTTGAAAAGGGGTGCATTCTTGCATTAATTACAAAAAGTGCCGGCGAACTCGTTTTTCGTGCATAGCAACAGCTAAATTTCGTTGTTCTATTGTTAACTGATTTTTCTGCATCGTTGTTTATTATTAAGAACCCGAATGTAACACACGAATAAAAAACAATGAACAAAAAAGATCTTAAGAAGACAGGAAGGATTATTTAATCAAACACACAAACACGACTTGATACGGTTAAACAATTGCAACTAGATTTAATTGTTTTTTTAACATCAAACATTGCTGTTTGGCCAAATATAATCGTATATGCTTTATATTACAATATTCCTATGTATTTTTGAGTCGTTTGTATAATAACCTTAATATGGTCCTTTTTGCTTCTTTGATGAGGTTTTTATTCCAGGTCTTTCCGTGAAGTCCTCTTACAGCTCTTTTTCCTTACATGATTTTTTCTTTTACATTTTTTTGTAGTTTTCCTGGTTGTTGGGAAGATACAACCTAAATATTATGTATATTGTGCGCATGCCTTGATCGCATTGTCTCCTATTTGTATATCGTTTCTCCTACATACATGAACTCTATTTTTCCAAAATTTATATTTAAACCCCATTTTTCATATTCGTCTTTCAATTTGTTTCACATATATTATGTCAGCTTCTTCAATAGAATTTTATCATCTGTAAACCTTAGTGAGTGTAATATTTTATTATATATGGGATTCTCAAAATTTCTTATTTTTATAATATGAAATTTAATGGTATACGAAATGTTTTTAAACTATTTTTAATACCAGCATATAGCGGTATGGTGTTAGCAAAGCGCTTTCTGCGCAAAATACGATTGTGGCTAGGGTTGGCGTCCTCAGCATTACTATGCAGCGCGTCAAAATCTTATGCTGCAACCCACCGTACACAAAGGTCCAACCCGGTTGGCTGCGTGACCTTAATACTAAAAACCTTCTCTGGAATTTCGTGCGATTCGTTATTAAATTGTAGATCCCTCTTGTTTCTACCTTAATGCCGAGGAGATACATGTGTCGGAGAAGGAACTGGTGTCCAGCAGTGGAATGAAAACGTTGTTGGTGACGGTGGTGATACAAAACATATAACCTCATTGCACCTGTAAGACCAATGGTAAATGCTTTGGTTTACAAGCGACTAATCGGGTGTTCAGATCCTGTAACTATACATTTTTTCTGTAAAAGATTTTTTGTTGTAATAAATCTAATGGTGTTATTATAGTTATAAACACACTACCTTACAGCAAGTCATAGATTAGGCAAAATATGAATAAAACCACCATCATTGTCTGTGATTTGTAATTGAAAGTATATCAAACGAATTATTTTTATGTATAATCTATATCAGATGGAGCGTGTAATTATTTTATGATATCTGAAAGTATTTTGTGATATGTAAAATTATAATTTCTCATAAGGGAAATTTCGGGCAAATATTCTACATTTCTTACAAGTTATAAAAAGCCATTCACTGTCAGAATTACCTATTCTGTTTAATAAATTATGTCACCTTCCATTTGACGTTTTGACTCTTCAAAATTGGAGCACTAGTCTAATAAATTTTAAATTGTGGAAATAAAAAATCAGTTACTTATTTGACTGACATGTTACGTAAAATTTAAATTATCATGCGATGGATTTTTCTGTTGTTCCTATAGTCTTATATTTTCGTCTGGTTTTCAGAAATGTTTTCCTGCACAAATTAAAATTATATGTAAAATTCTATGCTTATCAGCATGCTGTCAATTATTTTTTCGGCGCCAAAGTAAGAAACACTTAAAAATTTGATGCTCATATTGGATTAAAACTTAATCGTATCAGATATGACCTACGAAAACATGTACTGATATGAAGAGCTACGTATTTAGAGTTTACACCTGTATAAAATCGTTGTCGGCAATTGGTTAACAATATCTGATTGTCATTCTGAAAACTCAAAATAGAAACTTGGATGGTATTGAAAAATTCATTGCATCACGAATGTTTCCAGTTATCGCTTTCGTAATTCAGTAGCTATAGCTACTACTGTAGAAACGACATTGTTTAAAAACCTTCTTAGTATAATAGATCTCTACTACCATTAGCTCAATATTATTGATTTGCTAATTATTTAGATTTGAAACTCGGGTTTAATTACACATTTCTTCAAGCCATGTATAGCAGGAAATGTGTGCATAGGTTTTACAAACGCATACACTTGTGTAACTATGTGTCTCATAATATGTCTCTCTTTATACTGTCACGGTGCCTTTGGGAGGGTAGCCAAGTACAGTTGGTAGAGCCGGTCGGCATTACGAGGAAACTTTTGTGGGTAGTACCACGCCTATTATCACCCCAAAGTGTTATCTCTATAGATACTCACTTAAGGTTGGTTCGACATGGAGATCGAAATTTCGTCTGAATTCTTACCTATACAGGGTGTTTAAAGAATACGTTCGGATATTTTACTCACTTTTAGCTCTCATCAATACAAACAAAAAGTCATAACAAACATGGGTTCGAAAAACAACCGTTTTCAAGATACAGCCAAATTATTTACGCAGAGTAGGAGTGCAGAATCGTATTTATCACGTCTGCTATGGAAGTGGATAAAACAACATTTGTTTGAGTTTTTGTGAGTTTCAATATTGTTATTGTTGTTGGAATATGTATACCAACGCAGAAATGGCAGATATGCATTTCATATACGGTAATTCATATGAGGCACGTCGCTTGTATGTCGAAGCATTTCCGAGCCGGGCACTTCCGTGGGACAAAATTTGTATAAATTTGTATCAACGATTATCCGAAGTTTGCGCATTAAATCAAGAAACGGTGATGGTGGTCGGCCTAGATCAGCTTCTACTCCTGAAGCGGAACTTAACAGAAGAAAATCCAGGTACCAGTACTAGAAGACATTCTGCCTAAACAAATACTAATGTTTCCCTAATTTGGAGAATTGCGAGAACGAATAGAACATGTCTGTCAGGCTGTTCGTATGAATCCGGGAATCTTTGAAAGAATGCGGTGTTCATTTGTGCAGATGCGAAAGATGCGTACAAATGGAAGGAGGACATGTAGAACATCTACTAATTATTTGCAATTAAAATAATTTATTTATTTTTCTGTTTGTATTGATGAGATCTATAACTGGGTAAAATATCCGTATTTTTTAAACACCCTGTATTAGGCGTTTCTCGGGAATCAAACTCGGGACATCTTCTACCGCGGCTGTACCCACTCGGCTACGCAGCCACTTTAAAAACATCTTTTTTATATTCTGATTATGAATCCGTCAAATACGGTGAAGAACCAGTGCAGGTGCATTATGGTGTAGGTTTTGAACATCCAATGTTTCAGACGTTTTGAACTTCTCGCTAGTCATGAAAACATAATATTTGTTTGAAGTTTTTATTAAAAAACCTAACAATTGCAATAAAAGTATTATATTATTATTCTCATATAACCAGGATTTAGCAACAGATTACTCTTCACCGCGATAAACCGATTGGCAACTTTAAACCAACTTCATGGAATAAAATAACGCGGAATTAGTATATGTTGCGTTTTTATCTCCAGTTTTACAGTTTTACAATATCCGAGTTCAAAAATCTATAATTGGAATCAAGTTCAGAGATTCATCGGGTCAGTAATATTTTACCTGTGGTAGCAATGTTATTTCAACGTTAGTTTCTACTAAAATTTGCAATTCAAGTCATTCCCGATTGCAGCCGCCCATTGCTAAATATAAATTGCTAATTTTCAATTTGAAAAATAAAATGCTCAGAAGTATTTTATTTGGTTACAACATATTGTTCGCAACTCATATCTGAAACGATTAAAATTTTAAATATGGTAACGTTAATTTCCTTTTTCTTCTTCTTAGACGTTTTCCCAGTTATGAGTTCGTCGTTTCTTCTTTCCCGAAAGTTCTATTTCTTCAATTTCCCTTACTTAAGTCTTTTTCTAACACCGCCTGGCGTATAAACGCTTTCCATTTAACATTAGGTCTGAGGAAAAAGAAAAAGGGAATTCTTCTTTTTGCTCTGGTCGACCATTCCGTTAACGTGACTGTACCACTTTAGGACCTTGTGTTTTAGTGATTTTGTAATAAAACAGGTTATTTCCATTTGGGACCGCGGTGGTCGAGTGCGAGAACGCATTGGCCACTCGAGGTCACAGTAAATGCAGTTGCTCCGTTGGGGCGATCGAATCTACCCAAGACCAGCGGTAAGGCCGCCAAGAAGGCGGGCAAAGCCCAGAAAAACATCTCCAAGACCGACAAGAAGAAGAAGCGCAGGAGGAAGGAGAGCTACGCCATCTATATATACAAGGTGCTCAAGCAGGTCCACCCCGACACCGGCATATCCAGCAAGGCCATGAGCATCATGAACAGCTTCGTGAACGACATCTTCGAGAGGATCGCCGACGAGGCGTCCCGCCTCGCCCACTACAACAAGCGCTCGACCATCACCAGCAGGGAGATCCAGACCGCGGTCCGGCTCCTCCTGCCCGGCGAACTGGCCAAGCACGCCGTCAGCGAAGGCACCAAGGCGGTCACCAAATACACCAGCTCGAAGTAGACGACAAGCAGTTACCAACAAAAAAAAAACTGGGGCGACCGCATTTGCTTAGTTAAGTTTAGGGTGCATGTTGCATGAATGTTTAGTATGTAAGGGACGCCCGC
>JABXWE010035818.1:0-16326 GCA_014611495.1 Limonius californicus
ACTGCTGGTTACTTTCGAGCTCATACGCGCAGATTCACGATTCGTCACCTGTCACGATGTCAGACACATGTTTTGAAGCACCACGATCGAATTTTTTGAGCATTTCTTGCGACCAATTGACACGAGCTCGTTTTTGAGCGATTGTCAGATTATGTGGGATCCAACGCGAAGAAATCTTGTTTACGGCCAAATGTTCATGCAATATTGAATGTATGCTGGTCCCACTAATGTCGAAGGATACCTCAATCTCACGATAAGTCACATGACGACTTGCAGGGTCAGTTCACGCACCGCATCAGTGTTTTTCGCAACAACAAACGATTTTGGACGAACTTCACGAAATTCGTCGTTGGGTGAACTACGCCCACGATTGAATTCGGTAAACCATCCATAAACACTGGTCCTTGATGGTGCTTCATCGCCAAAAATCGAATTAAGTTCGTCGATGCACTATTGTTGAGTTAATCCACGTCGAAAGTTGTAAAAAATAATCGCACGAAAATGTTAGATTTAATTCCATTTTTTGGCCTACATGAGTTTTTCAAATTACTGTAAACAACACAAACAGCGCTCCTACGTCAAAACGTTCTGAGCACGTATACCGTCAAAAATGTCAAACTTTACGACAGACACGTCAGTTGCCAGATGGCAGCACTAGGATTGCCCAATCCCGAAATATACAAGGCAACCCTCGTAATAATAAGATTAAAGGTACAATTTTTATTTTAAACTACTAATTTAAAACTTGGCGATATTTAAATACGAGTTACAAATAATTCAAAAATAATAATTATATCGCAGGAAATCGACAGATAGTTGCCAGCACAGAAGAACTTGTTTTGGCGATGGTAAATATGAACCCGACCTGCAGTTTAAGGCAAATTTCTCTTGACATAGGTTTATGTAAATCGCGGATATGGGATATGCTCAAGAAGTACAAATATCATGCCTATAAGACACAGTGTCATCAAGAGATTTTTGCTGTTGACGAAGAAAGTAGGAGTGCATTCTGTAATAAAATGCAAGAGAGTGCTAACAATGATCATCGCTTTCTGTCATCAATTTGTTTCGCAGACGAATGTACTTTTACACTGAATAATCAATCAAATGTTCAAAACACGCGATATTGGGCTCAGGCAAACCCTAGAGTTAATATTTCTACCATAACTCAGTATCCTCAAAAAATTAAAATCTGGGCTGCGATTTTTAATAACAGTACCTATTACTGGTCCATTTGAAATTGAGGGAAATTTAAATTCAGCAATTGCCAACCATTAGCACGACCACAACACAAATGCTTACCAGCCATTTCCGGGTTGGAGGAAGGGGGCGTCGTTTAAATTTAAAAGTTTTCTATTCATAACAGAGATTATCAAATTAAACAAGTACGCAGACAATTGAAAAGATACCACCTAGGTGTCAAGAAAACAATTTTTGCGTTTTTTAAACACAAACTTTATAAATAAGAAAGAAATGTAATTTAGTAAGTTACACAAAATTGCTAATATTACGAAAACTGTTCGTTTCCAAAGCCACGTTTATTGAGACTTCGCTACTACATGCCCGTAAAATATTTCACACGTGCCATTAAATATCCTATATAACGCATTTTACCCTTCTGAAACTGGATAGTACCTACGAGTTAAGGAAGGGCACAAAGAGCCCTTGATATTATGACAACCATTGGAAATGGATTGTCAATTATGGGTGCCTTGCTGGCGTTGTATACCGCGATTATATTTAAGCGGTTTCGTTCAACTTATGCAGTAGTTATAAACTTTTCCTTCGGAACTACAACTAAGGTTATGGTTGACTACGTCTTCGAAAATGTAAGGTTTGTTTGTACAATTCGTCTAATATTTTTGGATAACGTTTGTCGCTACTTTACAGTACACAGACGATAGTAATGGCATTTTCAAGTCTAACGCGACATTTGGCGGAAGAAATATACCCATACTAATAAGATATTCGCTTAATTCGAGTTACTGCAATAATATCCACTTCTATCAAAAACTGTGGAAGAAATCCCTTTGACCTTTGCTACGCATTTGGAGTTCTCGTCCCTGCATCGATAATTATTTTAATAAACTTGATAGTATTTTTAAAAATGATGCTAACTGTAATATTTTTCTGAAAGATCGATCCATCGGCAAAAAGATGACAGTTGCTCACTTCAACTACGTTTTGCTTCTTCTTTGGCTATTTCCCTATTTAGGAGTTTGCCGTTCTTTCTTTCCACAACCTTCTATTATCTCAGTTCCCTTCTTGCAGTCCTCTCTTCTCCATTGCCTTACTGATGTATGTTTCCCACGTCATAGCTGGTATGTATCTAATTTGAATTTGAGACCCACAAATCCATCAGATAACCGCCACTGCACAAAGGAAATCCTATAAAGATCAAATAGAAGGAGTTCTAATACTGAAAGCTCATTCTTCTCAAATATAATACTTAAGGTAAACGTGCAGAAATTAATTGCAATATTACTGTTCTCGTATGTGAAAATGTATGTAACATATACAGGGTGTGTAAAAAAAGAACGGTAAAATTACCCACGTATAGTATTCTCCAACTAAACAAAAAAACTAGCAGGTAAATAAATATATCAATTTACCCAAATACAAAGATGAAGTGTTAATAAAACTCGCGAGATCTAGAGGTCCTGCAATTAGACCCTTCCTCCTATCCATTTGTCGTCGTAGGTTATAAGTATTCTCGAACATTGATTGAAAAATGTGGAGAAGCACCATCGTGCGTAAACTATAGGTGAACCATACAATTCAAGGGCACGTCTTCCAATAGCGCAGGTGAAGTGTTACTCAAGTCAAGATACGGTTCACCTGTCAAAGGATGCAGTTAAAAACTAACCCTATCAGGTGGTTTTTAAAAAACCTCAACCAGACATCTAACGAAAATCTATGCTGTGATTTCTTCACTCGACAACAGCGTGAGGATTTTCGTCTGCCCAAACACGATTATTAAATATATTAATTATACCGTTATGCGAAAAAATAGCTTCGTCGGTGAATAAAATAATGACAGCTTCGTTTGGATTTTCTGCAACTTTTCTCAATATGAATCTAAGAAATGCCATTTTTGAAGCGTAATCAGAAGCTGCAGGGGTATGCACTAGCTGGATATGGTACGGGATACAACTGTGTACAGTAAAGTTATAATAATAACTAAAATTTTGTTTTCCATGATTAATCAGAAGTCTACTTCTCAGCTTATTGATTAAAATACAAAATCACCTCTCTCTCTGAAACAGTTGGTTTGCAGACATATGTATGTTGATTCAGACTTATTCGTTGGTTTGATTAGTACTATATGCGGGTAAAGTATCCAACCATCTTTTTAAACATCCCGTCTAATAATGGAATTGTATGTCTGACAATTAAGCTTCTATTTAGATGTGGAATTAAAATAAAGCCCTTTTATAACATTCTGCTTGTTTTCAGTTATTGAATGTTTGTTTTTATAAAGTTATACTTAAAGTTTCAGATTTGCCATACCTACATGAACTACAAAAAAATGTGAATGTTATCTATGAAAATGTCAGCTGCTTTTTCTTAACTATATACAAATGAAAATGTCTTTCATAATGCTTAATTTGCGATTTTTTTATAGCAAAAAAGTGCAAAAATTATAAATACTAAAGATTTCGACTCAAATAATTTAAAAGTTCCACATTTACAAGTGCACATGACAGCTAAAAATAGCTATCAACAAATAAATTTAATAAACTGATAACTGTAGTTAGATTATAGCCCAGCAATATAAGATTACAAAAAAACCGTAGGGACAGTTCCGATAAGATAGTAACGGTCCTCTTGTGTTTGTTTTTAAGCGAGATGTGATATTTCGTAGGTGCATAGTTAATTTACAACATTCAAGAGAGATGCAGTATACAAAAATAATTTTTCTTGAACACCAGTTTATTTTATGTACTTCATTCAGTAATTCAGAATCGATAAAAAAAGTGAGGTTATTAGATATATTAAACAGTACACACATTTTGAATTACAATCATTACATTGCGAATTTACAAACATGAAATTGTTACTACTGGTAATTGTCGTATGTAGCCTTACAAATGTATCAGCTATTCAGGTGAGATATTATAGTTCGTAGGATTTCTCACCCTTAAAAGCGTAACTAAAACACTATATCTGAACGTTAGTACTAACCCATCTTATGTAATATCAAATGGGTATATTACTTTAAAACAATATTATCTAGGGACAAGATAAACATGACCGCAACCATACTACCCCAAATCAAGACGACTATTTCGGGGATTTTTACAAACGAGATAAATGGAGTTCTGGTTTAGAAAACGACAAGGAAAATTCTCTCATTGAAACGAATTTTCATATAAAAGTAAAACGAAGTGCAACAAATGTCACCAAAACTGGCGGAACTTCTAGCACAAAATTAGGTAAGTTAAACTCTTTAAAATTTTGACATTTAGTACTAGTAGTAGTAGTTTCAGGGCCGCCCCGTGCGGATGTGCAGGTTGTGCCTCACACAAAGGCGCCTAATCAGGAGGGGCGCAGTAAACTGCACAACTGTAACCTGTATTCGTTTATCAAACCTAAAATTAATAAAAAATTATTAGCAATCAATATCGTCCGAAGAATGTGTATCAATAATATCAAAAGAAATTAATATTATTGATATTCTAGATATAAACGATCTAATTAAGAATTTTGTGGCGACTAAAACTAGGACGATAAATAGGTACGAAATAAATAATATTTTATACCCAGGGTGAGTCTGCTAAGACGAATCAGCTTGATATTTCGATTATTTGAAATATTAGAAAATATATTTTTGGATATATTGTAATAGGCAGTGCCCCCTATGTATAGGCATCAACAGCGTATTTTTTGGCTGCTCCAACAAAGTTGAATAATTTTTAGAAGTGGCTTATACATTTTTTTTCGTACATTAAGGTGCTTCGTGTTGATCTTACTTATAAATTTATTTTCTGTAGGGCTTAATTATTTTACATATCTTCTACTTTAGGAGTTCTCGTAATATATTAAAATAAATATTGTGTATTTGAGTACAAATTACCGCGGTATTAACGTAAAATCTAAAATAAAACAAAGAAACATCTAGCGAAAATCATAAACCCGCATAACAGGATTGAGCCGATATTATGTTCCCAAATACTTTAAAATAAGGCTGATCACATTTATAAATTAGTTTGTCTCTATTATTATCGAATGCTGTTATCATTGCTAATCTATTGTTTGCTAATACCCAACGTGCCAACTACAAGTAAGGTTTAATGAACTATTAGAAAGTACTAAAATATGTTTTTTTAAATAAACAGTGTTAGGTAAAAAAATAAATAGGTAATACTATTAAAACATTATAAGCTTTAAATATAAAAAATATATATAAATTAGTATCGCCCAATAATCAAAACAAGGTTTTCACCGCGAGAGCCTGGCGATTCGTCATAACAGCTCATTTTCTGCGCGTTGTCATTTTTTCATATTACAGTAACACTCCAGGAATTGGGATTTTAATAAATTTAAAAACTAATTTAAACTAAGTACATAAATTAACGCCCTAATAACCATAATCTATAACAGTTTACACAAACTAATCTGCAAGTATGAACTGTGAAATGTGTGCTGTAAAAGTATCTGGGAAGACAGTATCAGCGCTACTCTGTTTTTCCGGTAGTGATGGTTCTTTGTGTTATTTTCTATTTTACGTTAATACACTAATACACTAATTTCAACTGACAGACCAACTTCAAAACATTTATTTAAATATGTTAGGATAACACTTAAAACATTTTTTAATGAGTGTTTGAGCTAACGGCGGTTCAAGCAATAATCACCAATAAACAGTTTCTAAACATTATTTAACCTCATTGGAATGACCAAAAAATATTTTTGATATAGTCTATACTTATACATATGGGGCACTGATTATGACAATCTGTCAAAAAATTATTTTTTTAATAATTCATAAAGCCGATTCGTCTTAGTAGATTTACTTTTTTTAGTTGTAATCAGATCAGCAATTTATTTTGCTATACTTGGCAGTGTATTTTATAAAATTTGTCGTTAATGTATTTAATGAGGTCTTCCAGAACGTTGCAGGGTAGGTTATGAAATGTACTGCGGTTACACGTAAATCGAAGAGAGATAGCACTTACAGAGCTCAACGTTTCCAAAACTAATAAAGTTATCACTTATTTTCATAAATTTATTGTTGGGCTTGTGTATATTAAATAATAAATTATTTAATAACAGTACTATTATAAAGTTGTAATTTTTAAAAAGTATGTCTGCGTATGTAGATCACGGTATTTTTGGTGAAAAACAACAGCATAAGCGATTGAACAATGATTCATGCCAGTAAACAAATGTTTACATTTAAACTAATTTTCTAATGTCACGCTAATAGGTAAGCAATTATCCTAATGCACACAGTGTAAACTAATTTTCCTCAAAAGTTTAGTGCAGTTGCTGATTAATTAGCAGATGGGCAGTTTGTTGTCCAATTATTGGTGCGACAGTGGTTATTATATTGTGAGTGAAAAGTTATTGATTTGCAATGGCAACAAAACTAGGTTACTTATCCCTGCAAGCAAAACAATTGGTGCTTAATTTAATCAACTATTTTGAAGAAGAACATCAGAACGGCGATTTCTGTTGCTAAGATTCAAGAAAGAGTTGCTGCAGTTGCAAATATAAGCCTACGTTCCGTACAGACGAGTTGTAAGGATGATCAAGAAAATTTACTTAGTGACCCCAAGAAGCAGCTTAGGAAGAAACCAAAATCTGCTGATATGGAGGAAAATATAAAAGTAGACGCCCGGGATATTATTTACAACTTTTACGCCACTAGGAAGCCTTTTACACTAAACACTCTGCAAGAGAATTTAAAAAATCCCGGTTTTCATATTGGACTAAAAGCTGTTTCCCAACTTTTGAAAAACTGTGGTTTCAAATATAAAAGGAACTGCATTCGACGATTTCTTTATGAAAAAGCAGATATTGTTCACCAAAGAATATGAAGGCGTCAGCAATTAAACTGTTTAATAGTATTAAAACCAAGCGTAACTTGTTTGTCGCCGCTGGTTTCTTGAGCTCCTGGGTGCTTATCTTAGTTCGGCCAGATATTTAATTTAGCTGTTAACTTTGGACCCGCAAATTTAGATCGTATTGTCGTATTGTAGGATGATAAGATTTTTGTTAGATAGTTGGGTGTTTTAAGCCGGATTAGTTTATGTAATAGTCATTTTCTCCACACTCCGTCAAATGCTCGTGCTAGGGCTAAAATAGCTATTGTTGTTGTTTTCTCGTAGCCTCTTTCAATTGCTCCGGTTATACTTTGTAGTTGGTGAATGCTCGAATGTTTAGTTCTGAACCGAAACTGCACTCTTGGTATGCTGTTTTGGCTGGTTATACGGTTATTTAATCTTTTGTAAATGATTTTTTCAAGTACCTTAGACAGAGTAGATAGTAGACTTATGGGCCTGTAATTCTGCGCTTTAGTTTTATCGATCATAGAGATTTCAGTGAAAAAATATGAATGTTGAATTATTGACTCTGTATTTACTTTACAATGAAATGTATCAGTTAAAACTGCTATGGACTATTAAGTATAATTTTTCAGTACTGAAATATAGAAAATATACTTTTATTTTAATTACAACAGGATTCAAGTTTTTGTTCGCTTTGGCAAAATAATTTGTTTTAATAATTTTCTTAAAACGACAACATGTCTGCTTATCTTAATTGATTTTTAAGCTGAAAACCTTGATATACTTTTATCTCAAAGAATAACTTCAAAAAGCGTGTAAGCTAATGCACATACGAAAGGAAAAATTAGAAAATTTCCCGTTTAAAAGCTCATGACGTACAAACCATAGGATAATCTAAAATTAAGTCTAAAGTAAATTTGATAAACTTATAGAATTTTAGATGACCTGATGTTTTCCCCAATCGTGTGCCTACCACTACCATTTTAAAAAAGCGCTCAATAATTTTCAAGTTGTTCAGTGTTTGTTGATCTGCACATCAAATAAACCTTTGAACTGAAGTTGTTTAAAAAAGCTATTTTTGCTTATCCAACCGTTCTTTCGATTACGGAATATTCTGAAAAATACACAGATGCCTAAACAGAATTTGAGTGAGAGCGTTCTTTGCAGCTAAATGATAGGTCTATTCAAAGTAATTAAGAAAAAATTTCGATTTCGACAGCGTGTCCTCAAAGTTCTTACCATATGGAAACGTATTTCAAATTTACCAAAAAATTCAATCTTCATGAAAGGTTCTGCTTTGTGATACGATAATATCGCGAACACAGACTGTCAATTTAAACAGGTAAACAGACAATTAAAAAGATATCACGTAGGTATCAAGAAAACCATTTCTGCGTTTTTTAAGCACAAACGTTATAAATAAGAAGGACATTCAATTTAGTAAGTTACACAAATAACAAATATTTCGAAAGCTGCTCATTTCCAAAGCCACATTTATTGAGACTTTTCTACTATAAGCCCTTAAAATATTTCACACTTGCTTTTCAACACCCTATATAACGCATTTTACCCATTTCATACTGGAGAGTACCTACGAGTTAAGGAAGGGCACAAAGGGCTCTTGATATTATAACAACCATTGGAAACAGATTGTCAATTATGGGCGTCTTGGTGGCGTTGCACAGCGCAATTGTACTTAAATGGTTTCTTGCAACTAATTAAATAGTTATAAACTTTTCCGTTGGAATTACAACTAAGATTATGGTTGAATACGTCTTCGAAAATATAAGGTTTGTTTGTACAATTAGTCTAATATTTTTGGATGTCGTTTGTCGCTACTTTGCAGTACACATACGATAGTAATGGCATTTTCAAGTCTAACGCGACATTTGGTGGAAAAAACATGCGCATGCTAATAAGATATTCGCTTAATTCCAGTTACTACAACAATATCCATTTCTAGCAAAAATTATTTTTTTTAAATCAATTTATTGCTTATTTACAATCTACTCAATAATACAGAGTAATAAGTAAATGAGTTATATGACACTTAGCTTGAAGTGAGGACTGACTATCCATTGATAGTTCCTCAATAATTAATTAATCAAGTCGTCTGGCCATCGTCTCTTCAGCCTTCTTTCTGGCATAGAAGCAAAACTTATGGAAGAAATTCCTTTAAACTTTGTTACGCATTATTTTAAGGCCGCTGTTATCTTGTTATTTCCTCTCAGCGTGAAGCTTGTAATACCGTAACAAAAAAACGAGCGCTTCTTACTAGACTACAGGTCTGTACTCGGTGTGCGTATCTTAAAATGGAAGCTTAATCGTATTTTAATATTTTGCTTGCATAGAAACTTTTGAAAATTAACAATGAAGTAAAGAATTTCCCTTTCTATTTTCGTTATTAAATTCATAATTAATGCTTCCCGTTGTACTGATATATAATATAATACAAAAATGTGTAAAATTTTGTAACTACATATTTTAGAATGTACCTGAATACGTTGGCTGAGCGTTCTACCTGAGTGTCCCCTTATCAGTTACAGATAATCCCTAAGTCAAAGGCTTAAAGATTCGGCCTTAAAATAATTATTGTATAATCTATTCAGGCTTGATCGCCCAGATCCTTTAACAAAAGGATTTAAAAGTTTACAAGTGTTTACATATATTAGTCGCTACACACAATGGAACCTATTGCGGTTACGTCCTAAAAATTCTTAAATCCTAAATATTCAGGGTTTAACAATTAGTATTACAGGTAGAAGCTCATAAAATTACTTGGAACTGAAAATCCCCAGTTTGTTTGCAGGGACGGCTTGTTATCAGGCATTTAAAAATATTTTGCATTTGTGTTTGTATCTCGGTACGGAATTTCCACTGGGTATAGCCTACGAAATTTACCTGAATACTGGTATTGTCTTCTAATGTCCAACAATAACGGTTGCCATTGTGTGTAGTGGCTAATTCAGGTAAACACTTGTAAACTGTTAATTCTTTTGTTAAAGGATCTGGGCGATCAAGTCGGAATGGACTATACTTTAATAAACCGGATAGTATTTTTAAGGACTAGACACCTCGTTATGTCCAAGTCCAATTCAACTGCATGGATTCGATCTCTAGTTTTATTTCCTAAAGGCCACATTTACCCTCCATAAAATAATATACTTTCAACAACACTATGATATATTTTTGTTCTACTACATTATGTAATATTGTCCATCATGCTTTTCTTTGTGTTATATTTAACTCCGGGATTTTGATTGCTTACATTGATTGGAAAGAACATAGTTTATTCAACTTATTTCAATTTAGCAAAAAATGCAAGCTTCGTAAAAGGTTCTGCTTTCTGAAGCGATAATATTAAAATATTAACACTTGAGATAGCATGTACAGGACCAATGGAAGAACCCAAAATTGCCCCGAGAGAGAACTACCCGTAATTTTTATTTTAGAGTAAAGTGTAATAAGAGAATATTACTTAGAATTGCCATCTGTGCTCAAATGCCAAATTTCATAAAGAAATTCAAATATCGAAGCAATATATCGGGTGCCATCAAAAGTATAGTCACTTTTTTCACTTGTGCATAATATGCTTGTTAAAACCATTGTCACGTACTATTAATTAGGTATTTATAGCACAATATTTTCAAACAAACGTTGTTGTTATTTTAAACCAAAACTTAACCCGTAGCTAATAAAAGCTTGTCGCGGTGTTTTTGATTGTACATTGCTTTGATATTTGAATTTCTTTATCAAATGCATTTGAGCACAGATGACAATTCTAAGTAACATTTTCTTATCGCATTTGGCCTAAAATAAAAATTAAGGGAACTTCTCTCTTGGGGCACATTTTGATTTTTACTTTTTAAGGCGCCCTTTACATGCTATCTCAAATTTTAATATTTTAATATTATCGCCTCATAAAGCAGAACTTATAAAGAGTGAATTTTTTGGTTAATATAAAAATAAATAACTTTCCCATATGGTAAGACTATCCAGGATACACTGTGTCCTTTACTTTCAGGACACCCTGTATAAGAAATAATGTAATGAACAAATATACTCCGAGGCGTAATCGTCTTCAAAAACGTACGCATAGTAACCAAAACTAAAAAATAGACTTTTATCTGCGTTGTAGGTTTGGTTGCATATTCTACTGAATAACATTTTTAAGAAACGGTAGTAGTTTTATTGAAAAAAAAATAACAATCTTGAATAATCAGAGATGTAAGACAAACAATACATTCAAGTATTGTTTGTTTTACATCTCTGATTCTATATAGAAAACACAAATAAACAAGAAAATACAGACACTGGTTTAAACTCTGATTCATGGCATACCTAAAATTTAGTCTAACATAAAATCAAAATGTTATCTGAATACTGCTCAGTTTGTCTTTGTATTATTTTGCGATTTCAATAATCATCTAAGTTTAGAAATCGCTTACTATACCTATTTAATATTTTACATTATCATGGCAACCGCTTATATTATATCATCTCTAATACTTATTACTTCAAGCTTAGCTAAACTTAATTATCACACATTTTCCATTTTTAGGTTCTACCGTGCATGAAACGACCACGACGAAACCTGGACGCATTATAAACTTCAACAAGGACACACTACCAAAATGCCCGGACAAATTTACATACTACACAGATAGATTGGGCAATTCAGCTTGCTACTTTATAACGAAGCCCACGCCCTTTCCACCGCCATGTCCTTATCCAACCACCATGGAATACTTCTACATCTCATTACAGATGCAAGTAACAGACCAAGAGCACTGGGCATTCACGCATAGGAATGTATCTAGCGTAGGACGGAAAAACTGTCTGCTAAGAAAATCGGATATGGTTGATCTTATCCCTACCAGCTGCAAAGACAAATATCCCGGTATTTGTGTTTACAACAGTAATTTCACAAATGATGCTCAGTCCATACCGACCTTCAGTGATTATTGCAGGAAGCGTTATAATGATTCGTGTATTAGTGACGATTTCAGTTCAGTGCCAAGATGCTACTGCAAAAGTGAATCTCCGCGGGAACAATTGAGAGATAGATACTGCAAAAATCTAGTCGAAATTAAGGAAGCGTACATAAACAATGCAATATTGAAGCTCCTTTCGGGCAACGAATCTTGCTGGATTGGTCTCGAGAAAGAAGCAATCACTTTGAGTCCTTCTAATGAGACTGTAATACCCTACAAATGGACTCGTACAAACACCAAAAGCAAGTATACGTTTTGGTCAAACAGTGTTAATACTGATAAGAGATACGGTGCCCTGGGAAGAGATGGTTGGGTATTGGAAGAAGATGGTTTCTTAAATTGTGCAATATGCGAAATGGAGGATGAAGACCATGCTCAAGTCCATCTGCATATAACACATAATAAAATGTCACATTTGTTGCAAGTACATATTCAAAATCCTATTGAAGTATTCCAAAATGTCACCTGCTTTGCACCAGATTCCGAAGACTATAGAGTAATAGACCTCCGTTCCATTAAGGAACGTTTGGTCATTACAGAATAGAATTTCCTTTCATGAGTTCTGGGTACTACTGGTGCGAAGCATTACAAATAGCTAATCTAACTCCAGTATATAGCAACACCATATTTCTTCCTAGGACATATGGTCACGAATACGCATTAATGATTACTTCTCCAGAAGAAGCCGATGAAGCGGCTGCGTATTTGCCTAGATCACCCAGTACAGTAGCTTGTGACAGCATACGTGAACAGTTCCGTAACTACGTGCACACCTCAATACCCATCAAAATCATCTCATACAATGAAAAAGAAGGTACGCTTGAGATATTATGCCATATAACTACAAATTCCTACAAACTACCAATATCAGACGAATTCAAAATCGTATCAGATCTCCTCAAAAATTCCACCGCAAAAATTACCAACCTTGCCAATATTGAAGTGTGTATATCGGAAACAACCACTTCGAAAGACCGCATCTTGCAATGGCCAGAAACTCGAATTGGTGTTACTACAATTCCAGAACAACTATGTCTACAAGAAAACGGATCCCCCGTTACAAGAACTTGCAGCGGAAATTTTTATTACGGAAGCCATTGGTTGAACGTAAGCGGAACGTGTGCCGACATCACGTTCTCAGAACAAACTAAGTTACTTTTTCAATCAAACAGTACCACACCCGACGACCTAAGCACGACTCTACTGGACATCACGTGTGAGCTCCACAATTTTACCAGTTTTGAAATTTATTTAATATCCAAGTCTTTGGAAGAACTGTCCGAGTCTAAAGAAAGTCTAAACATAACTAGCATTACAAGGACTGTCAATAATATAATGTATTTTGACCGAAATGAGTTAAGAGATTCCCAAAAACTTCTTAATTCAACGGATACGATCCTTTACAGCTTAGATGAAATTTTGAGCCAAACTGAATTAGACGAGAGTGGTTATATGTCAGAGATTACAGAAAAACTCGTGGTACAGATTACCGACTTAACTAAGACCGAAATAAACGGAATAAAGGTGGGAAAAACCCACGGTGGTTTTAGTTCTACGGATGTGGTTTCTTTACATCGTGGGACATCTAAAGAAGATATATTAGAGAAAAATCTCGAACTCGCTGTATTAATTTCACCACAACTTCACAAGGATATAGTGTCCTGTGTGGGTACGGGAGCATCTCCAAATCTGATCACAACAGTATTTTACGATGATGCCCTCTTCATCGAACAACAAAGCATGCCCAGACATCCTAATGGACGAATCGTCAGCGTATCCATTCCAAATTTCGATTGTCCATTTACTGCACCTTTACAGGTCATATATAACACAGCAGGTGACGTGGATCAGCTGAAATGTGCATCGTGGAATTACGGCTTAAATGGATTTATGGAAAGTATACATGGTCAATGGTTCATCGAAGGCGATCCCAAATCTTTCGGTAATTCCACCTTTCAGATTTGCGAATTTAAGCATATTACACATTTTGCTCTTTTAATATTGGGCGATTTTGATGATATTAGTGTGAAAGTGGAGGAAGTTCTAGATGTGACAACAGCTGTAGGATGTTTAATTTCAGTGTTGGGTCTTATCATGATATTTCTCACCGCTATTATGTTCAGAACCTATCGTTCTCCTGGAACAGCCATACTTCTGAATTTTTCGATTGCAATTACAGCTAAAATTGTGTTACTTTTTGTAGCTGACAACTTGGGGGATAGTAAAGTTCTATGTACCCTTTTCGGTGCCGCTTTGCACTATGTCGTTTTAGCTCAATTTTGTTGGATGCTCACAATAGCCATGTTTCAGTACAGACGATACGTTATTGTTTTCGAAAACACTGCCTCGCAATTGGTTATAAAAGCATGTGCGTTTAGTTGGGGAATTCCCCTTATCCCAGTTATTATAATACTGTTGATTTCTCAAGACAACTATGGAAAAAACACTCATGGTCTGTGCTACGCACTTGGAAATTACTTCATTTTTGGAGTTCTAGCGCCTGTCTCTGTAATTCTTTTATTTAATTTGATCATCTTTATTGCGATTTTTATAGGTATAACATCTCCCCGTCCGGACAGGGTCCATCAAAGAAGAGACGAAACTTTCTCACTTCAGTTAAAACTAGCAATCCTATTATATTTCGCATTGGGCTTTACTTGGATTTTTGGATTGCTCGCGTCGCTGAATGGTGGTAATACGTTCTTCTCGTTTTTGTTTTGTCTTACGGCCACTCTACAGGGTTTTGTTTTATTTCTATATTTCATTGTACTAAATGAAAAAACACGCACTTTATGGACGACATCGAGGTACTGTTGCTGTAAGTTCTTTAAAAAAGAGTCTAACCCAGGCACAGCGGCGCAGGCTCTTAGAGAAAATTCAAGAAAACCTCAACACTTAGATAGTCATTTCGCACATGCAAAGAATAAATTACTACATTGGGAAGAACATGATGAAGATGACAGACTATGATATATAGTAAAAATTGCTTCAAGTAGCCGATAAGCTCAAATGTTCGGAGAAATAAGTATGAAGTTTTATAATTTTAAATAAATAAAAAAAGTTCAATAATGTATTCCTTAGCATGCATTTATGTACTTTGAATAAAACTCTACATAAAAAGTACTCTGAAAAGTTCACTATTTATTTAGCAATGATATTTAGTTTTCAAATTCAGCAAATATCACCAAAAACACGAAAACCTTTTGAGAAAAACTTACCCTTCATCCTCTGTATCATCATCATCGTCTTCGCCTTCTCCTTCGACTTCCTCTTCGGCATTATTTTCTACGCTATTTTTAACTGGTTCTTCGTTAGACACAACAACCGCATCGTCCTCCATTTTTTTTAAATTGTAATTACTAAACGAACGATATCATTTCCACCTTGGGTATGTAAATTTCCCTTTAATCTGAGAGATCAAAACTACACAAAGGATGACGCGGAACTAGCCACATTAAGCTACTAAGTGCTATTTTTTGCCCGAAAGCTATAAGCTTATGTTGTCCTTGTGAGGACTTACGTAAATAGGATTGACCAACGTAATCTTATTAGGAAAACGTAGGGGATGCTCAATGAGTGGGCGACTATTTTGTGTAATAGCAAGGACGTACAGCGACTTACAACAGTTTTTATCAAATTGCCAAGAAAAATATTAATAATTGAAAAATTAAACTTAATGATTATGTTAGTGAATTAATATATCACAGCAACATTAGTAATTTCAACAGGTTTTATTCATTTTTGGACGCTTTATCCATATTTCAACATAACAGGTCATTTTCAACATCAATATAAATAAACAGTTTACTTAGGGAAACAACGCACTGGATATTGGTTTTGAAGTTGGTTTTAATCTTCTACTCTAAATCTTTCAATAGCGGCGAATTTATGAGCTCAAATTGCTCATTCACTAAACGTGTATTTATCAATTCATGTGTGTAAATTTGAAAAGTCACACTTCCGACAGAGGGCATCGTTTCTGATTCCCAATGTGGTTAGGTGTTTGTTCAGATGGCCATGGCTTGTTAAGAGGCCTACTATGGCCTTGATGTCTTTCCTCCCCAGATTTAGTAGGAAGTCTGTTTGCTTTTGGGCTGGTCCTTCTATGAAAAGTCTCGCTTGCCTAAACGGTTGTTGTTTCCACCTTTGGACATGCTGATTTCTCAGTTTGTCCTATATAGTGGCCTTAATCGAGCTTTGAGGTACGCCCACTGCTGGTTCGGGTCCCCAGAGGTGCTCCAAGGAGCCCATCCGGGCCAGCCGATCAGCGTGTTCATTACCCTCAAACCCACTGTGTCCCGGTATCCAACACAGCGTCA
>JABXWE010035831.1:0-17138 GCA_014611495.1 Limonius californicus
AGAGAGAGAGAGAGAGAGAGAGAGAGAGAGAGAGAGAGAGAGAGAGAGAGAGAGAGAAAAGGTGCTACAGATATCAAGAAGAGGCTAAGGATGCTCACAGATGTCAAGAAGATACAGAAGGTGCTCACCGATCTGAAAAAGCCACAAAAGGTGATTACAGATCTCAGGAAGAGACCGGAGGTACTTACAGATCTGAAAAGGAGACAAGAGATGCTCACAGATTTGAAAACAGTCAGCAGGTGTTGATAGATCTGAAGAAGAGACAGAAACTGTGCACAGATTTCAAAAAGAGGCAGAAGGTGCTCACAGATCTGAAGCAGAGACTAAGGTTGAAATAGAATTCAAGAACAGGCAGAAGGTGCTCACAGATCTCAAAACGAGACAGAAGGTGCGCACAGATCTTAAAAAGAGAGAGAGAAGGTGCTCACAGATCTCACGAAAAGACTAAGGGTGCTCACAGATCTCAAGAAGACACAGGTGCTCACCGATCTAAAAAAAGCCACAAAAGGTGACCACAGATCTCAGGAAGAAACCGAAGGTACTTACAGATCTGAAAAAGAGAAAGACGGTGCTCACAGATCTCAAGAAGACACAGAAGGTGCTCAGCGATCTGAAAAAGCCTCAAAAGGTGATCACAGATCTCAGGAAGAGACCGAAGGTACTTACAGATCTGAAAAAGAGATAGAAGTTGCTTACAGATTTGAAAACAGTCAGCAGGTATTGATAGATCTGAAGAAGAGACAGAAAGTGTGCACAGATTTCAAGAAGAGGCAGAAGGTGCTCACAGATCTGAAGCAGAGACTAAGGTTGTTAATAGAATTCAAGAACAGGCAGAAGCTGCTCACAGATCTCAAAACGAGACAGAAGGTGCGCATAGATCTTAAAAAGAGAGAGAGAAGGTGCTCACAGATCTCACGAAAAGACTAAGGGTGCTCACAGATCTCAAGAAGACACAGGTGCTCACCGATCTAAAAAAAGCCACAAAAGGTGACCACAGATCTCAGGAAGAAACCGAAGGTACTTACAGATCTGAAAAAGAGAAAGACGGTGCTCACAGATCTCAAGAAGACACAGAAGGTGCTCAGCGATCTGAAAAAGCCTCAAAAGGTGATCACAGATCTCAGGAAGAGACCGAAGGTACTTACAGATCTGAAAAAGAGATAGAAGTTGCTTACAGATTTGAAAACAGTCAGCAGGTATTGATAGATCTGAAGAAGAGACAGAAAGTGTGCACAGATTTCAAGAAGAGGCAGAAGGTGCTCACAGATCTGAAGCAGAGACTAAGGTTGTTAATAGAATTCAAGAACAGGCAGAAGCTGCTCACAGATCTCAAAACGAGACAGAAGGTGCGCATAGATCTTAAAAAGAGAGAGAGAAGGTGCTCACAGATCTCACGAAAAGACTAAGGGTGCTCACAGATCTCAAGAAGACACAGGTGCTCACCGATCTGAAAAAGCCACAAAAAGGTGACTACAGATCTCAGGAAGAGACTAAGGGTGCTCACAGATCTCAAGCAGACACAGAAGGTGCTCAGCGATCTGAAAAAGCCTCAAAAGGTGATCACATATCTCAGGAAGAGACCGAAGGTACTTACAGCTCTGAAAAAGAGATAGAAGTTACTCACAGATTTGAAAAACAGACAGAAGGTGTTGATAGATCTGAAGAAAAGATAGAAAGTGTGTACAGATTTCAAGAAGGGGCAGAAAGTGCTCACGGATCTGAAGCAGAGACTCTAAAGGCGCACGCAGTTTTAAAAAAGAGACACAAGGTGCTCACAGATCTCAACAAAAGACGGTTTTCACAGATCTCAACAAAAGATAGAAGTGCTCACCGATCTGAGGAAAAGACAGAAGGTGCTCACAGATCTGAGGAAGAGACAAACGGTGCTCGTAGACCTTAAGAACAGACAAAGTAAGAACCGAGGAAATTTACAAGAGGATGGAACTCACCTGCCCAATAACGAAAACTGTACAAAATAGATCACTCCAATAGTATGGGCACAACCGACGGATGCCAGAAGGTAGATGGGCAAAAAATTGACGAAGTGATCTTCCAAAGGGAGAAAGAAGAAGAGTTCCTAACTTGGAAGACTTAATAGAAACAGCTATAGAGGAAAAAGTTTACGAGAAACAAGGTGGGACAATGGAAGATTATTAAAACAAAAAACTAGTAAAGCGTATGGGGTAGCAGTCGAAGAACAGAACTGCCATAAAATCTACCATTACCTTCTCACAATATTATGGAACTCCGAATTTTTTGTATAGTACCGTTTAATCGATCGGAAACCGTGGAGTTTCGAATACAACGTTATTATTATAAATTCAAGCTCAAATGAAATTCGAGAATTTGCAGTATTAGCACAATGTAACATATACATGAAACTGGCATTCTGTTCCTGGAAGGATAATCCAAATTAATTAGATATTAGTATTAGTTACCAAATCAATTAGGTAGAACAGTACTAGTTTCACTACCTACGTGGAAGTGCTTATGTTATCAAATTATTACAATTATACAATTACCTTAATGTAAAACTTATTCAAAAAATGATACAATGTTGCATTTGCCTATGTTATTCTCTATAGTTTTACCATCAGTATGTTTGGATTCGCCATTATAACGTTGATTTTTATGTCATTGGCTATCATTTACGTTCGATGTTTTGTAATTCAATATTAGTTTAATTAGCATTTTCCATTCAGCTTTATTTGCATTCGGTATTTATCTATTTTACGATTTTGGATTAGATTTTATTGTAGAGGACGATATTTTCATTCAACCTCTTTGTATCTGACAATATCGCATTTGAAAATTTTCGCTGGTCATTATATTAATTCGACCTTTTTCGATTACTGATATTCAACGTTAATGCAGTGAACAATATTTCCATTCTATTTTTGTGTATTCGATGTTGCTGCGTTCCACACGTTTGCCATTCAAGATAATTTCCATTGGGGATCATGGCGTTCGCCGTTATTACATTAGATATGTGTATCATTCGACGTTAACTGCATTCGACAGCATTCCATTCACATTCGTCATTTTTGCATTTCACATTTCTGTTTTCGACGTTACTGTTTTCCATAATACGTCTGGTACCCTATAACGTATGATTAAAGCGAATAATTCATACAATAATAGATAATTTAATGGTACGTATGGCCTTTTTGTACTTCTTATTGGTTTTTCACTCTCATATAAATTTTCTATGGAAGACTAATTGTATATATATTTCTAAAACGGCATTCCAGCGTGTTCAAAAAAAATTCAAATGACAGTGGGTAAGTATATTACTTACACTCAAAACAAACTCTCTTACCAGAAGTTAAATACTAGCTGGTTCCATTGTAAGAATTGTACAAGCAATGCGTTCTGCTACAATTCTTAACATGGAATTTAAAACATTGCACTACCTAAATAAAAGCATTTTTTGTATTGCCCCTTTTGTTGTAATTAAACCACAAAAATTATTGAAAACGGTGATTTAAGATGACTGATGGAATGACGTACGTAGTCCCAACCAATTATAAGAGGTTTGGGAGTAGCTTACCTAAGACTAGGTACAGATACTTCGACAAGTCTCGATTTACATCATATTCCAGAATCCTTTAATAACAATTAATACACGATCTGGCATGATTACTGTGCGACAAACAAAAACGTTTATTATTGAACAATTAAAAATTTTGACTATTATGGAAATGCACTGTTATGGCGGCTAGAAGTTTTCAAATGCGCCTGTACACATTTCATATTTACACCGTGCCCCACCGTTCCTTACTAATAGTTCAAACAAAATCTCGTATAGTTTCTCTTAACAAAAGGGAAGTAGAAGAAAAAGTGTTAGGAAACCGATTTAGTATGGCAACGCAGGAACAAGAAACTTTATCAGAAATATTAGGTTACAGTCTACACACTGGGATATGGTGCAAACACCACCTTCTCGTAACGTCTGCTGTTGGCAAACCTGATTTAATTGCTCAGGAGTACTTAAGCTTTTCTACCCTTTTTATTAATTGTTTCAGATTTTAATGATCCAGTAGCATTTTATAACTTAATTACATTAAAGAAATACGGCAACTAATTTTATAAATTAGTATCTACAATTTCATTATGTAGTTTTATGTTTTGGATGTTTTATTATTGAAGATGACCATCTGTTGATTAAATATTAAAAAACTCACCTGCAATTCCTTTATTATGCGTATGCGGCTTAGAATTCTAGCGGAGGGGCTTTATATAGATCTCATATCTTTGCAAATTCTACCGCTTCCAATAATAGCATACATCCACGCATCCCACTTCCATTACCCAGCTCCCATTTTGTCAGCTAGTTCAAGTGTAATTTACACATGCTGGAATTATAAATACGCCTATAAAAACACTTGCGCTGATTAGAGGCCACCTTTTTTACGTAGTGCAATTCATTACGGATGCACTACTGCAAATTAACGGCAGTTTGCAAGAGTCCAATCATGTTTTTATTTAGTTTGATGAAAAGATCGATGCAATGTACGTGTACAGACGCAAAATGAATTAGAAAGGGATTGGAATCAAGTCCTGTAAACCTTAATCAATATTTTTATAAATGAGAGGAAACAGAATAAAATTAATTTTAATAACAAACAATAGCAAAAAAGGAAATAAATACAACCTCCTATTTAAAAATACAGAAAAGCCGTTACTACATTCTAGATTTTATTTAAAACAACTCCCCTTGGAGTGAGCTCTGGGTATGTTAAACCATATTAAAATCCCGAAACAAATTTTTCTTTATAGAAACAGTCTCACAATATCCCCAATTTCTCTAACTTTAGTAAACAGTAAACGTAATAAGCTTTAGTGTTGATTCCACTTTTTCTTTCTAAAGGAAAGGAAGGTCATTGTCAGTATTATATCTCAACAGACATTTTTAAATCTTGAATTGATTCACTTCTTCATTTACAATATTTAATTGTAACGACTTACCCATTATCCACTAATTAATTACGATAATACAGTTTTTCTCATACTATTACACTAAAGAAAACACTGCGGTCAACTGATTTTGCGGGCAAACGGAAGTATGTCACCAATGTTGGAAGTGCAATATAACATTGCTGAATGCTGTGCTGTACTGATTGTCCATACATAATATAGCATTTGAAGAACCACAAGTCCTGCAGTTTATAATATGGTTAATATAGTTAATACATACAACAAAAGCTTTGTTTACAAAGATGATTGAAAGTTGCGTCACCCACAGATTTTAATTGTGTGAAAGATGTATTACGGGAAAAGTGATTGAAGAGATGACAAAGTTTGAGTACAGAATAAATGCGAATATTAGAAAAACGGTAAAAATAAGAGCACGTATAGAAACATAAACCGATAAAAGAATAAGAATTTCACCAAAACATATAATAGATATTGCTAGAGGCTGCAAAAGAAAGAAGGCCTGCAAGCATGTGGTTAGGCAAAGTAAGGAAGGTAATAGAAAGTTTATAGGCAATCATGTTTGCCATTGTTTCACGCTATTTCTCGGTGTTAAGTGATATAGAGAGGAAGACCTTTTTCCCAAACGGAACTCACACAATGGTTTCAAATTTGTCATAATCGGTTAAACATACATAGTTAAAAGCTTACTAATTTCACTAGAATTCCGGAGTTCGATACCTCAATATGACCGCAGACTAGTGATAAGAACGCTAAATTTGATAATTTTTTTAAGGAGATTTCTGAACCGCAAATCAATGTTATTTTTACTTTCTGATGCCATTGGAATACGAAAAGTATTGATTTCCTGAAAATATTCAATTTTGAGATTTTAACGGAAAAATCTAATTTCGGCCTTGGTACCAAAAAAGCACGTATGTGACTAGTGATATCGGGAAAAAGGCCGATTATTTATATATTTAATTAAATTTAAAAGTTTCTTGACAAACTTTATGATAACTACAAAGCTATATAAAAGTGGAAGTGCAAGCAGAAGTTAAACATGTTTTGGAATAAGACATTGTTAATACCAATGGGAAGTTAAAAATCGTGCTGTTATAGAAAGCTTAATATAAATTAAGTGCTTCTGCACCAAATCATCTAGCTTTAAAACTAAAAAGAGCCAAAAATTCATAATATAACGGCCGATGCAAAACATGTTAATCCGATGGATATATATATATATATATATATATATACCTTATGAAGTTTAAGGTATTTATTAAGACTATACGCCATAATATTCAATTTTAACCTTAATTGTTGCAACTAAAATAATTTTATAAATAACACGGATTTGTGGAAATTGTGTTGGTAATGCGACTCATCCGCAATTTTTAGTTCCAATAATACAATCATAAACACAAGCATAAGCCAGTAATAGACTGGCAAACCGGCCAAATAATATATATGGATCTCTCATAATTTACTGTTAACTATTTAAAAGAAGTATTGAAAATTCATCATGTAAGTGTAATTAATGAATTGTAGATTTTTTATTAATATTAATGGCATAACATAATAGCGCTATATCCATAGGAACCATTTCTTTTTACAACTTTACTAGCTATCAGAATAGTTACCATAATTCTATGATCTAATTTTATGTTATGTAATTTATGTAATTATGTACATGAGAGGAAGACGCACACTGGTTCACAGCTAATATGTACTGCTAAGTCTATCGACCACTTTCTTTTTAATCATCGAACTGCAGGTTCGTCCGGCATGCCCATTCGTCTATTCAACACTGCAGTCGCTTGATAGATATTATAAACAAAGCCTTTGAGAACAAACAATACTGTTCTGCGCTCTTCCTTGACGTTCTACTATTTACTCCTAAAATGCTACCTCGCTGGCCGTCACTTCCAAGTTAAAACTGGCAACGAAGTGTCATCTTACCATCTGATAAGCGCAGGAGTCCCCCAAGGCAGTGTTTTGGGACCAACGCTATATAGACTTTATACTGCTGACCTGCCAACTAACGATGAAACTGAAACTAGCACCTTCGCGGACGACACAGCCATTCTTGCGTGTGATAAGTCTCCCGGAACAGCCACACTCACTCTCCAAACTCACCTAAACGTTATCTCCCAATGGTTGAAGAAATGGAAAATAAGGGTGAATGAAGCTAAATCCACCCACATCACGTTTACCTTAAGGAGACAACAGTGTCCAGCAATTATCATGAACAACACTCCAGCTCCTCAGTCAGATGCTGTGCGATATCTAGGAACGCACCTAGATCGTAAGCTAACCTGGAAGGCCCATATAACAAAGACAAGAAAAGAGCTTGACATCCGATATGAAAAAAAGAACCGGCTGTTACGCAAACATTCATGCCTACCCTTAAATAACAAATTGTTTGTGTACAAAACCATCCTAAAGCCCGTCTGGACATATGGTATAGAATTATAGGGATGCTCCAGCTCTTCCAACATAGAAATACTCCAACGCCATCAATCTAAGACTCTCCGTTCAATAGTAGATGCACCTTGGTTCATTTCCAACAGAACTTTACACGAAGACCTAAATATACCATACGTCAGACAGGTAGTTAGCCAATACGCACAAAAACACAAAACTCGACTACAATTCCACCCAAATCGATCTGGTTCAACCATTAGTAGACGAACCGCCAGACAGAAGATTGAAACGAAAATGGCCACAAGATTTAACTAGATAAATAATCTTGCACTGTAAATTATATATTATTGACATTGGACTCTGTATAGGATAATACCACTAGGTATGATTTCCTTCCTGCCATAGTTATAACCACACAATTAGCTTATAGAAAATTATGTAATAAGTTATTTTCTGATTGCTAATATAGAAATATGAAAAAAATCCCCATAATTTGCAACCGTAGGACCAGATGGGACAGATTATACTTTTATATATTAATAATTTGTTATCTAACCTAAGAACAGATTTTTTACAATACTTTTGCTGTAAGTTAAATTCTTTACGTTTTTTACTGACATGCATCTTCCACGTTAAACGCCTATCTAGGTGCAAGCCCAGGTACCTGGCTTTCATTTGCCTGTGGGATATTGTTGAAGGTGACTGAGGGACATGTAGAATGCGTCGTCGTGAAGGTAACATGCACAGATTTATCCTCATTAATTTGTATTCTCCACTGTATCAACCATGTTTCCAATAGATTTAGGTGTACTTCGAGGGACATTGAGGCGGCCCTGGGCTAGAGATTAGCGCGTTAGACTTCTACGCTGTAGGTCCTGAGTTCAATTACCAGTACCGGAACATCGGACCTTTAACGGCCGTTCTCTCTCGCAAGGCAAATGGCAAACCAGCGAGGTATTCTGCCTACTAAATCTTCTCTGGAGTAGAAGTGTTTGCTCTTGCCGTGGTTCGGAGCCGACATTAAGCTGTAGGTCCTCTACAGTGTTGGGTAGTATCTAGATACATGTATCTAGATACTGGATCTAGATACTATTCAAGTATCTAGTATCTGTATCTAGATACGTTTATAAAATTGTATCTTGTATCTGTATCTAGATCCTATTAAGCGGTATCTTCTTCATTAAACAGTAAAAGATCCTAGATACATTCAAGAATTATAATTTATTTTATGTAGTTTTCGAATTTTATTAAAACATTTCTTCAATTTAAAATTTAGGACATTTTTGGACATTTAAATTTTAGGGTTTACTTTTAGCAGAAAAACCCAAATACGTCTTAAGATAGGTAATGGTAATAAGCATTCAAACATCCCCATTTTGAGGAGATAAGAACTGTAAGAAGCTTACGATTTTAAGTATACATTTACCTATTGTAGCTATACAAATTACAATAACCGCCCTTGCTGTTTTCGATATTGGGAATTTCCAAGTAAATCTCATAAGTAATAACCGAGCGGAAGGCTTATCTAAAGTCTTGACAAAATTGAAGTTTTCTCAGTATAAATAAAAGTAGTGGACAAGTACCGAATCAATTCTTGTGCTACAATTAGAAGAATGAATGATAACGAAAGTGCTTTTTTGGAAGTGTCAGCGATACTGAATGGCTATCCCAATAAAATGTTCTCTAGTAATTATTTTGTGTCTTATTATTATTATCGTTTTGTTAACAACCCTAAATTCCGTCAGATTTTCTTTAAAAATAATATTATCGTGGTTTATGCGCGGTTCCATTTCTGGAAGTGTAATTTTTTAAAGTAGGTATCTAATTTGTATCTGAGAAGGATCTAGATACATTTGAAAGTATCTTGTATCTGTATCTAGATACACATAGTAAAATGTATCTTGTATCTGTAACTAGATACACTTTTTGAGAAGTACCTGTATCTGGATCTAGATACAAAAAAAAAGTATCTTACCCAACACTGGCTCCTCTATGTTTGTGGCACTCTAAACGCGTAACACAGGCATAGGAGAGATCGCTACGTCTTGTAACTACACGAAAGGATTGCTGTATCATCAGCGAACGTTCCCAGGTCGGTAGGTCCAAGAACACTTCCTTGAGGAACGCCTGCCTTTATTTCTCAGTTGCGAAGTTTCGTTATAGAAATCATTTGATAATGTAACAGTAGGTGACCAAAGTGAATTAATGGAAACCACTTAGATGAAATGGTGAAGATTATAAAATTTTATGATAATGTGGTATCAAACCAGTGATTCCATGTCAAATATTGCCAGTGTTATCATATTAGAATGTGTGGTTTTAGGATACAACTACCATAACAAAGATAAAAGTGATAAAAGTGAAGTTCAGTTAGCGTAAACCTGCTCAACATAAATATGCATATTGGATATATAAAAGAAGTAATAATCGAAAACATTTAGCACAAATTATAAAATATAATAGTCCCTAACAAATACTTTATTAGAAAAACTAGCAAATACTCAAAGAGCTTTGGAATGGCAGATGTTAAATATTAAACTAAGCGATAAAATACGGAATGAGGATATCCGAAAGAAGATAAGGGATATAAAGGAAGAAGTAGCTTCGTTAGTGGAGGTGGGCCGGCCACACCATGCCTCAAGTGGTGGGCGTTGGAATAAAGAAATACAACAACAGAGACCCTATATGGAAAAAAGAAGTAGAGGCCGGCCACAAACCAGGTGGATCGACGATTTGAAGAGAACGGCAGGATTGGGTTGGTTTAGAAAAACCCAAAACAGAAATCTATGGAAGTCAACAGGGGAGGCCTATATCCAACAATGGATGTCGACGGGCTAATAAAGAAGAAGAATAAAAAAACGTCTATAAGAGACCTAGATATTTTTGAAGGATCTCTTTTTTATCCAGATATATATTTCGGTGTGCACCTTAAATCTGAATCTAGATCGTATATTATAGGGACCGCGGTGGTCGAGTGCGAGAACGCATTGGCCACTCGAGGTCACAGTAAATGCAGTTGCTCCGTTGGGGCGATCGAATCCCGACTGGGGCGACCGCATTTGCTTAGTTAAGTTTAGGGTGCATGTTGCATGAATATTTAGTGTGTAAGGGACGCCCGCACCCCTCTGAAGTAATGCGAAAGCGGTTCCGGGGGGGAATGGGAGTATGAATGAGTGAAAAAAAAAAGATCGTATATTATAAATGTAACTGGATCTGTAAGTATATCCCCAATTGAAGGATAATCCCCAACAATTCTTACAGGCTTGTTATATTTAAAATGGCAAGGCTATGCGTTATTGTAAAGCTACCTTTACGTACATTTAAGCCAGAATGATACATAAATTTTTTTTTAAGTTTCATAGCGAAAATAGCGTAAACTCACTGCAAGCATTTAATATCTGGCTTAAGTTTAAATACAACCGTCATATTCAGTTAGATGGTAATAAAGCAGATAAAATGATAATTCCAAAACAATTTCAACAATGGTTGTAGCGAATCAACACTTAATATAGTTACAGAAATAAGACGGATTAGTCCAGCATATCAAAACAAACATTTAGGGGTCATACCATCATTAAATGGCTAAACGATAAGGACATCTTAAGTGAAATAGATCAAGGAAAAACATAATTGAATTCAATTATGTCGATCATGAGGGTTTCAAACAACAAAGGCTTTGTTTACAAGGATGATTGAAAGTTGGGTCATCCAGAGATTTTAATTATGTGAAATATATATTACAAGAGCATTTACATTTTCTACAAATTTTAAATATAAAGCGTCTATAAGAGATATAGATATTTTTGAAGAATCTTGTTTTTTCTGTCCAGATATATATTTCGGTGTGCACCTTAGATCTGAATGTAGATCATATATTATAAATGTATCTGGATCTGTAAATAGATCCCCAATTACAGGACATTCCCTAACAATTGTTACAGGCTTGTTATATTTAAAATGGCAAGGCTATGCGTCATTGTAAAGCTATTTTTACGTACATTTAAGAAATAGAATGACACATACATTTTTTCAAGTTTCATATCGAAAATGTCGAAAATGTAAACTCACTACAATACAACCATCCTTTTATGCCCGAGTATAATAAAATTAAAAATTAGAAACATATCTCCTAGCCCCACGTTTCATACCTATCTGTATATTGATTATTATTTAAAGTGTAGGCAGATCTAGGCTGAGTTTGTTACATTTCCTGCAGTTGTTCCTGGGATTGGATTTCTAACATTAACCTTATTTAAAATTGAGAATAATAATATTATATTAAATCCATAAACAAAAGCTCACAATGTAGGCACTTAAATGTTTGCTATATTGTTGAGTGGTTTTTTTTAAATACTGCACATTGGTCGTATAAGGTAATGATAATTCCTTTACCAGAAGCATGCATGAGCTAAAATAGTGTGCTATTCCAACATTCAGGCTTGTAAACTTCGCCCTATAAAATACAGGTAAATTGAGTTCAAACCAAATTCGCACAAGCCCCTTCAAAAGCTGAAAATCTGCTTTTGAAGATCCGACACATGTAAGCTTCAGATTTAAAGCGGTAATTTTGATTCTGACCGAGCAGCTACCCAAAGAAGGCGTTTTTAATGCCATGTTGCAGGAATAGATCCATCGCGCCCTTTCTTGGTTTCCTTTTCGCTCCAGCAAAATACACGACACGGTGACCAAAGAAACTCGGTATTAATGAAACATTACATTCATGCCCGTTTTTGTAATGAAAATGAAGCCCACAAAGAAAATATCGAGTGGCGAGCATTAAGAGCTTAAGTTTAACTCGCACGGATTGTTCGAACAGTTGCGGAAACTCGGGGACTCTGAATTTCTGTAAACTCATTTAGTTTTACTTGCGTGCCTTTGTGCTCTGCAGTCGGGGATTCTCGCTTTTGTTTAATGGAAACATTATGAGAAACAGTCGGAAAATTAGTTAATATTGTCGACGGACTATTAAATCACTGTAATTCACCTGCTTTGTACCTTTGCGACTGATTTAAGTGGGTTTTATTGTTTGGCACGACATGTTCTTATTACGGCCGTAATACGTAATCAGTTTTCGTCTTTGTACTCGCTACAAGGGCTGGAAAATTGAGGTTACGCGTCAGTTGCTGCCAACTAGTTTAAGGTTGAAGTATAATTGGCGCAGGCACAAATTTTAGGCGAAACCCCAATTGCTTAACACAACACGTTCATATATTCGGAAAATGAAGGAGCCTGTCCGTATTTTCCTTTGATTGAGGTAAAGTTCCGCTTAACAAATTTCTCGTTGTCTCAAATGTTTAGAATGGGTGGTTTGGTTTGGATAAAAATGTACTATAACAGAATTCCTTAGATAAAATACAGTTTTATTGTACTAATACGAAAGAATTCGAAGTAGGCAGGAGTAAGAAAGTTTATACAAACGCCGAAAAAGAACACAAAACTTCCCTAAAGTTCGAAGACTAGTAATTCATTATTTTTTTGAAGGCTATTCACTACTTAAATTTGCAAATCATAGTAATAAAAAGGGTCTTGAAAATAATAGCTTGTATAAGAGGCTTTCCATTAAGAATTTTTTAGGTTGTTACTGCTAACTGCAATATGCATATATATTCCCTTATTCTATTTTAATTTGTTACAATAATATTGCTTTGAAACATTACATTTTCCAAGAAGAACCCTGAACTTTGAATATTCTATGCATACATACAGTGATTCAAATTAGTTTTAAATTTGAATGACATGTCTTAAAAGTATGAATATCTCAAGCTACTCTGAGAACTACATTTCAAATATTAAAGGTAAAGATTTATACAAATACAATGAACTTCACCAGAAATGCATCGTAAAATAGTTGAAATATGCTAGACAAAGCCTTAAACTACAATAAAAACAAATTATTAATAGCAAGCACAAGTACTTTAGAAACAATGAAGTGTTAGAAGGGATTTAAACGTTCACAGAAGTATTACAATATACAAGATCTATCGACAATAAACAAGGGCTTACTGCAGAACCTAGTGTTTACCCAACTTCTGAGAACATTAAATCTGCGACAGTACTCATACAAAATGCAAAACAAGTTATGATGTTATAAAAAACCACTGTTACATAAAATTGGAATCCAATCGAAAAAAAAACTAATAATATTAAATTTAAGCAAAAATATAAAATTATGCATAAATATGCATACAACGTCTAAATATGCAGATTTTGCCTAAATATGCATAAATTAATTAGTGTTAATTAACTCTAAACACCGTGATTCGTCCACATTATCGATTGTTTCGCAATATATGCAAAAATTACATTATATGCAATTTGCATAAAATCCGTTCTCTAGTGATCACACCGTCGACTAGTGTTGATCACAACGTCGACCGGTGTTGATCACAACGTCGACCGCGATCTTGTTACCATTGATCAATATTAATTTTTACGGTCTCAATAATGTGAGTTATCTAAATCTATTGAGATGATTGTTAATTCTTTTATATTAGGATAATTTCTTATCTCCGCTTACATATACGATAAAGCAGCGTTTCTTAACATTCTTGCGAAGCCCTGTGTAAATATTACCAAACATAATAATACAACAAAATTACATAGTTTTTGACACTACCGTTAACACATAAATTTCAAGATTGTTTTGGAGGATAAATTAATTTTTTATCGTTGGAAAAAATGTATAGGCATGCAAGGGAGGTATGAGTCGGGCAGTAAATTTGCTAACAGAAACACCCGTTTTATTTAAAATAATAAATATCCCAATAGTTTTAGATAACTAACATTATTGCGACCGTAAAAATTAATATTGATCGATGATAGCGATAACTAGGGCGCGGTCGATGTTGTGATTACCGTGAACATTGTGACAACTGTAAACTAGTCGACGTTGTGATTAACACCGATCAATGTGTCGATCACGATGGACGTTGTGACAACTGTAAACTAGTCGACGTTGTGATTAACACCGATCAATGTGACGTTCACGGTCGTTGTTGTGACAACTGTAAACTAGTCGACATTGTGAACACGGTCGGCATTGTAATAGCTGTAAGCTAGTTGCCGATGTGATCAAGGCCGACGTTGTGTAATGCAATATATAGAGTGGACGTTGTGATCAGGTAAATTTGCTAACAGAAACATCCGATTTAATTTTATTTAAAATAATAAATATCCCAATGGTGTTAGATATCTAACATTATTGCGACCGTAAAAATTAATATTGATCGATGATAGCGATAACTAGGTCGCGGTCGATGTTGTGATTACCGTGAACATTGTGACAACTGTAAACTAGTCGACGTTGTGATTAACACCGATCAATCTGTCGATCACGGTGGACGTTGTGACAACTGTAAACTAGTCGACGTGTGATTAACACCGATCAATGTGACGATCGCGGTCGATGTTGTGACAACTGTAAACTAGTCGACATTGTGAACACGGTCGGCATTGTAATAGCTGTAAGCTAGTTGCCGATGTGATCAAGGCCGACGTTGTGTAATGCAATATATACAGTCGGCGTTGTGATCAGGTCCCTATTTATTTATCTTACGTGCCTAATACGCTATCACAGGTGAAAAACAATTAATTCTACATGTTAAATTAAGAAATTTAAATTTCTATCTGTGATTAGTAATTATTGATTATACAAAAATAGAACATGTCAGATTTTATTTTTAGGAAGTAACTCAAGAGAACAATAGCAAAAATTAGAAGCTAATGTTTATCCAAAACATATTGCATCAACCTTTTCGAAGTATTATAAGAAAATAATTAAAAAACTATCTGAACCCATTGACTACGCTACGCCTAGTCCTTACACCGTTAGAGACCTCGGTGGAGCGGTGCGGATACGCGCTGCCACTTGAGGTCACAGCGAAATTTGGTGCGATCGGTCGAGGTTTCGAATCCCGACTGGGGCGACCGCATTTTGCTTAGTTAAGTTGAGGGCGCATGTTGCATTAATGGTCAGTGTGTAAGGGAAACCCGCACCCCCTGAAGTAAGGCGAAAGCGGTTCGGGGGGGGGGGCAGTATGAATGAATGAGAAAAAGAAGTCTTTATTCCGTAACTTAAAAAACGAGGATTTTTGCTATACTGGAAAAACTGTAACCAATATTCGAACGGAATAATAATATTCTTCATATAAAAGACACTTTTTCTGCAATTAAAAGCTTAGACCATCACGCAAAACGGCAAAACTAGAAGGACTGAAACTTCCTTCTGGTAATTTACTTCTTTACAATGGGGGATCGCCCCATCACCTTATGACAGTTCATTTTCCTGGATCTATCTTAGACCAAGATGAAGTATCAACGTGTCCCCGTGCTGTAGTCAGAGCAGCGAACTAGAAGACAACTCAAGAGTGGTTAGAAGAACATATAAAGTGGGTCATCTTTACCTTTGACCCATTCAAAAACCCAAAGGGGTTCACAGTTCTTCAACAAGAATCGGAGACCCTAACCAAACCCCTGTGTTACCTCCTAGCCGCTTGCCTGGCTCTTCGGTACATTTCAGTGTCCTGCAGAACCGCAAGGCAGTCTTTATCCACAAAGATAACAAAACTCTTGAAAAACTGGTAAATAGATATATTAAAGATGGTGCACTGACTACTTTACCTCTACACTATTGGCACAATGCCTATTAAACTGCCAAATCTGTGGAGACAGCATTTCATCTGATTGTATTTAAAATCAAGAGGGCGCTGGGGATTTCTTGGACATTGGAAGAGTATTTGATAATAGATCCTTCAAAGCCATCTGCACTACCGCTACTAACCATGGTATCGACCCTACTATCATTAAATGGGTCAAGGACGTGGTAGCTGAACGGAAGGTCGCCGCTGAACTAGCCAGCAGTATGGCAAGTGTGTCGACCAGAAGGGGCTCCCCACAGGACCGAGTTTTGTCTCCCGTGTTGTGGTGCCGACAACTTACTGAGGGAACCCGAGGCAAATGGCCTATACGCGCAAAGATATACCAATAACCTTGCAATCTTAGTTTCTGGTAAATACACAGATAGCATCAACGGACTCTGCCAAAGAGCCCTACGGATTGTGGAACTTTACTGTACTCACTGAGATCTAAGGGTTAACTCATTAAAGGTCGAGCTTGGCATTTTCACTAGGAGAAGAAGACTGGACGGTTTCATTGTGCCAGAAATCACACAATATCCTTCTGCTGCGGTTAAGTATCTGATGATACTTCACGTCAAGCATAGGTGGAAGAACTACATAGACAGACAAATACAAATGGTCACTACTACTCTCTGGGTATGTAGTAAGACCTTTGGAAAAATGTGGAGAACGAGTCCTAGGGTAGCTCTGAAGACATACCTCGTAATTATAAGAGCAGTGACGTATACGTTTTTAGTGTGTGTAGCATTTACTTGTTCCGCTGAATAAATGAATGAATGAAAAGCTTAGAAAAGCAAACACTAAAAATGAGTTACTTTTTAGTTTGAAATATGAAGTTGTACAATTATAATTGGAATACAATCGAGATAGATTTCCGAAACGTAAATGAAAGAAGGTAAAGTAAACTCAACTTGTATCGCATCATTATTTTGGAAGTAGTATAGAAAAATAATTAAAGACTAGCAGAACGCGTGGGCTACGCCTAACTCTCTGTTCAGTACCTAAAAAAAATAAAATATATTTTGTGTTTACTCTGGAAAAACGATAGCCGGTAAAAGGAAATGTACTGTTTTCTTTAATATCAAATACACTCATTGTTGCTCTAAATCTAAAGGCTTAGAAGGTTTACTTTTGTTTTTCTCACTCATTCATACTACCGTT
>JABXWE010035833.1:0-15841 GCA_014611495.1 Limonius californicus
TAGGATTTATAACTACTAGAAACACGAAACGATAACATGAATAGAAACTTTATTAACGTTTGAAGACTAATTTCAAATTGAAATTAAAGTCTTTATAGTAAGTATTAGAATATAAATGTTCTGCACTTACTATTTAATAATTTCTTTTGATATGTTAGCTGTTTCTATTTTATAATTCATTAGCGTATGGTAAGAAATAAAACTGTTAATTAGACAACAGACAACAAAATTTATATCCTATTCTCTCCCATAGCCTCACTGATGAGAATTGTGTGTATTGGCTGTATTCTTCATGACTTTGTGTTCATAAATAGGTTTTCTTGGTATTATTAATAGATACTTGACTGTTTTACTTCCATTTTCAGGCCTGTTCATGTGATCCAAAGCTCCAATTTATTTTAGACCAATTTGGATGTCTTCTTTTGGTCTGGTTCCATGCGATATATTGTTTATATATGTTTTAGCAATTCTCTTTTCCTGTTTTCTTTACTGTTTTCATCTCTATTTCACTATACCAACTGCGACTTTATTTATTCTGTCTATTAATCTCTTTTGTTTATATTTATTAATATCTTCATTTTAGTAGTTATTTGTTTTTCGCGTATACCCTTTTATTTCTATTTCTGAATATAGCATGTCTGAAAACCTCCTAGACACAATTTCTACTATAGCAACAACCTTGTATTAATACCAAGCTTCTACACAATTTCCTTCCTTCTTGATAAGCGCATTAGAACGTCGGTACAATTATTGGAAGCTATTCTAATGCTTCTCTTCCGAAATCACCTTTAGCTGACACGTTACATTCTTTTGTAGTACTGATACATCGTTAGAAAACGTTCATTTTAGGTATAATTATACTTCGAGAAATTACAATAAGTTTTCCGAAGCCAGGTCAGATGAGTACGGGGCGTGGTGCCCTGTTATTTGACCAGCTACTGTGAGAAAAATGTAGCTACGCGTGCGGGAGCATTATCGTGCAAGATACACTAATTAATAGCAACGCTTAAATTATGTCTAAGACGTCCCTTCTCCTTCTACAAGTTTCTACGACTGTCGTCGCTTCCTCGTTACGCCTTTTTGTCACTCTTCTCTATCATTCTATGCCTCTTATAAGTCTCTTTCGTGCACTGCATCTTGCATTTTCTTCTTCCACAATTTGGTCGGTCTTCCCCTCTTGTTTCGTTCAAATGGTACCCATTGGAACAGTTATTTCGCCCATTTATCCTCCGTCATTCTGTTTACGTGTCCATACCATGTTAGTCCCTTTTACAATATTCTATCGACTACCGTTTCAAGAGCATCCATCTCACGCCTTATGTATTCGTTTCTAATTCTTTCTAACCTACTTTTTATCATACTTCTTCTGAGTGCGTCCTTTCCTGTTGCTAATAATTTTAATCGTATTGCCTTACTCATCATCCAGACTTCTACTCCAAAATTCAAAAATAGTTATTATGGTCGTTGTGGAAACTGGAATCACAAACAGACAACTGCTAAATAAATCACATTCCTATTCACCAACTACTAATAGAGTAGTGACGGAAGTTTTGGACAGAAAACTTCTTACAAACTACTTCGAGCATCGGTTTGTTCTCCAGGAAAAGTCAGTCTTAGACCTCTTCAAACATGCTGGGTCTAATGCATGTTTTGTATCTTTGTTCTGCAATATTTTATTTAAAGGGAAGTAATTTAATAATGAGAACCTACTAGAGGATATGCAAACGTTCTTGAGAAGTGTATTGGGATCGATGCCAAACTGAAAAAGGCTCTCAATATTAAGAATAAACCGAGGTTAACCACAACAAAAATAGAAAGAAAGACACATAATTGCGAAGACACAAAAACTAAGAGAGACAGAGAGATAGTGAGAGAAATATTTAATCAAAATTTATAAATATTGCGAAGGAAAATAGAAAAAGGAAAAATCTGTATAAATGACAAGGATTTTCTTTGAGATAAGAAGTTAGATAGGTTAAGAGAATTAATAAAATGTAAAAATAAAACCCAAACACCACATCGCTTGGAGACCTAAAAGGAAAAAGAAAATATTTTACATGGAAAATAATTAATTGGAATATTATACGCATAAATAGCAAGATAGTGGAACTGACTCGGAATATGGAAAATTCTAATTTGGAATCTATTACGTTAACTGAAACTAAAAATAAAGGGAAAGGAAGTGTGGTAATAGGAAATGGTAGCCTGCTACTTTATGCTGGAGTAGAAAAAGAGAAACCAGAGTAGAAGTGGGGTGTTTAATAAAGAATGAAAACATTAGCAGAGTCAGAAGATGACAGTATACATTTCGTTTCATATGAAATGCACCACCCATTAAAAATAAAGCTGCGGGTTTGAAACTTTGCTAAAATAATGTTTCATTATTGCGTATGAAATGTGATCGTGCAGGCCAGGGCAACGTTTGCACTTGTGCTTGTTGGAGGTACGTTCTGGTAATGTTTGCACTGTGTGGACGAGCGTTATCCTGTTGGTAAATACTGTTTGGCAATGTCTGCATGAATGGTACTAACGCCGGTTCCAGGACATTATGAATATAGCGATGAACATTGAAAATGTCTAGGACGAACACAATCCAGATGTTAAAGCTGTATGGCGTCTTTCAACAAACTCAAGGTTTCGTCTTTCTCCTCGATATCGACGTACCTTCCTACGGCGGTCATTTGCAAAGAAACAGCAACAAATTGATGAGAGACAGTAGACGAACACCACAACCACTTGATTTTTTTAGTGGAAATAGTGATCATTTCATACGCAATAATAAAACATTATTTTAGCAAATTTTCAAACACGTAGCTTTATTTTTAATAGTGGTGGATTTCATATGAAACTGAGCATATATCAGTTAGGATAGTGCAAGTGATAGTAGAAATACGAATTGAGAATCTAAGATTCAGTGAAGAAAAAGAAGAGGAAGGCCGCGTGAGACTTGGGACAATACTGTAGTAAATTATAACACGAACGGCAAATCCTGAACTAGAGCAAAGGACTTGGCTTAATTTCATTAAAGCAATACCCTCAACGCCCATGTGATACAATAAGATGATATTATAGATGTACGTTTTGTTTCCTCTATTCTTCCTTTCATTTCTGCCTACAACACCTCTCAATGCGCCTGCCACTGCAGCTACTAATGCTCTGGTTATAAGTGAGGAAATTTAGGTCTCAATAAACTACGACATGCGTTAACATATTCAAAATATCGCATCAGCTTACATGACCAGCATCTGTCATCATTCCAACTAAATACGAGGTGTGTTCAATTGAAACCCATCTTCGCTTTATAAAAAATGTTTTCTACAATTTAATTACAAATAATTACCGTCGCAGTTAAGGCATCTATCCCATTGTTTTACTTACCGGCGTATACCCTGCTCATCGAATTCTTGTGGCTACTGATTGAAGAAGTTACAGCTATCTGTACTTCTGCGTCAGACTCAAAATGCCGACCTTTTAACGCCTTTTTCAGCGGTCTAAACATATGGAAATCGCAAGGCGATAGATTTTCTTTTACATTAGCAACATGAGGCCTAGCATTGTCGTGCAACAAAATGATCCCACGCGTAAGTTTTCCTGTACGTTTCCGTCTTATTGCTTGATGAGCTTGTTCAAAGTTTTATTGTACAGATTTGCAATGACATTTACTCCAGGTTCCTTAAACTCTATCAACAAAGGTCCTTCATGGTCGAAAAAAAATGTTAACATACTTGCCTGCAGAAGGTTGTACTTTAAACTTCTTCCGTGGTAGCGAACTTGAATGTGTTCACTGCATCGACGATAACTTACTGGATGGCTCGTAATGTCACCAAGTTTCGTCACCAGCAACCATTGACAGAAGAAAGTCATCACCATTTTGCCTATAGTCTGTGAGGTGTTGCAGAGATAAGCCCATTCGCAAACATTTTTGTTCATTAGACAAGAGACGAGGAATCAATTGCCAAGAAACTTTGCTGTAACCCAGATTACGAACAATACTATGGACAGATCTTACACTCGCACCTACAATTTCTGATATTTTTCTAATTGAATTTCGACTATTTTCTGTAATAAGGCCTTCCACACGTGCCATATTGTTTTCTGTTAATGCAGGACACCGTGCACCTGATAGCGGCTCATCCATCGTCCCCTCTTTTCCATTCTTAAATTTTCGACAGCATTCCTTCACAGTTGGATATGAAATACATGCATTTCCATACACTACTTGCATTCGCGTATGAATCTGCAATGGCTACACACCCTCAGTGCATAAAACGTGTAAGAGCGCACGCGGGTCAAACTTAAACGGATTTTCAACAACAAAAGCCATTTCAAAATCGAAGTTTTAACAGTCAGAATCAAATTCAAACGCCAGAAACTTATTAATGTGTTGGTTTGAAGGCTAAGTTGATCAAAGATGGGTTTCGGTTGAACAAGCCTCGTATTACTGATAATTTGTAAGAAAATCTATCTGTTTGTTTTTAAACTATTTTTGTCAAGGTGTGTGTTACTAAATTCAGTTTCCATAATTTAATGGCACAATTTAATAAATTGGTCTTGAAGAAAAATACCTGCTATTCGGGTTCATTATATAGTATTTATATTTGTTTCCTCAATATCCCTCTGCAATTTTACGATCAATGTTATTCCTAAAAAAGTTTTTAATATTGTTTCTTTGATATTTAAATTAGATAAATTTCCGGTTTCTATCTTGTAATTTTTTAACGTCCTGAAAAGAATAAATGTAATACTAAATTCGGAAACGTTGTCAGAATACACAATTTCCGGAAGCTTCTTCTGAACTATTTCAAATACCACCAGAACGAACTACGTTCGAAAAGGGAATAAATTTAAATTTTGTTAAATATTTAAAAACCGGCGGAAGCACCTGCTCCGGAGTTTATTAAACATGTGCTCGCACAATACCAAGCTTCAGTTATATTTAAAATTTTTAAATCCCGCGTGTTTGTAAATGTTTGGGTCAATAACCACAAAATTTTCACATTAAGCAAGTTTTGAGCCAGATTAGCATATAATCAGAGCTACACTGCGCGGAACTACAGTTTTAAGCTTCCCTCCACAAAATGCTCCTGTGAGTAGGTGTTTCAATTGAAACTTTGCGGCAAATTGACTTTTACTCCTACGGATTAGGATAATCCTTGCCTATTTCAGATACAATTAACGCTTGAGTAAATTATATGGCTAAGTGCAATGTAGGGAAGATTAGTTTGTTACAGTAGTTGCATCTATTTACAAGAGTAGTAGAAACGGTAACTTCTTAATCTATTTGGTTTTTAGAATTAATGCTCCAGTTCCAGTTTTACTAGCATTTCATACAGTGAAATATATGGTAACTTTGCTTTTAGGGGTAACATTGCAGATGCAGTGTAATTTACGACATAGCAACTTCCTCGCTGTGATGTTTCAATTATCATGAATTTTGTATTTTAATGTTAAAGTAGATTATGATAAAATTCTATTACCCATATTTACAACTACTGTAACGATATATAAAATGTAAACGATATATGGTGTTGAATAAAACATAAACGTACGTCGTAGCAGTATACTACAGTTGTCGATTGCTCAGTCGCTTGTGAAACATGTTACAACTTTAGCGTTTCGCGGACAAAAATTATTTTGTGTGATTTTATTGTTACAAGTGTTTTTTTTAACAACTTCAAAAATACTGTTCTTTTTAGAATTAACTTATCCAGCATTTTCCAGATATTCCTGATTGTATAATCGCATAATACGGTACACTTCTGAATAGAAATCATCTATGAGCGAATAATATATACCCAACGAAAAAAACATTAATAGGATCTAGACGTAGTTCATACAAATACATTTCAAAATTTCCACACTCTGCTGCTGACTATAAACGATTATAGTGTATATTAAATCGGCGTGTAGAATTGTGTGGTGTAACACGAAGCTTTGTCACAAGAAAGCTGAGTGAGAGCCTACGGTAACGTATTCCGAGGCTATCGTTATTGTTAATTTCCGTACATTTTCCATAAAGAATTACATCACTGTATAGTAAATTACTAAAATTACTGTTATGTTTATAATTAATATAATGATGTTGTGTACGCGTCAACAAGCTAAGATATGCTTTAAATAAACAAAATTTAGTACAGTTTCCTTCAAGTTATATCGTTATTGCCTCACCAACGCGTTCCTGGTAATCCCTGGTTAACACTTAATATAGCTGTAAATGCAGGTGAAATAACAGATCCAGCTTTAGGAATGTCATTTGAAAGTTCAGCTTTTTCAAATATCTATTTTATTTAGGTATAAATAATTATTTACACTTTTTAATTCTAATACACTTACAACATAGAATTATAATTACTTACATATTTTTACATATACATAATTGTCTATTATACATATAGATATTTCTATTTTCTTGGCGATATGTTTTGCTATTTTGGAGATACTCGAAGCGCTATGCTCGGAATCTGTTTAAATTCATAATAACTTGACGGCTGTTTATAGTTTTACGTATAAATCCACTGTAATTGCGGAACACTTTATTGCAGTATAATCTTCATTACAACTATGATTTAACAATTTTACCGTAAGCAAGTTGTCCTCCCAGTATATTTAAAATATATTTTTCGCCGAATTAAATGTTCGCTATCAGTCCACTTTTGATATATAGTTTGCGAGATTTTAGGTAAATGTGAATAGCTAACCGGGGTAATCTTAAATAATTAATTAAAAATAGAGAATTTAAGCTTCTTGCTTGGGTCACAACCCCTAGATAACCTCAACCTCTTCACGATATGTTAATTTATATGAATATAGGCTTTTGAAAACTGATATCTATATAAGTTGAAGTACACTATATTAGCCTACTTTTACTTAACACTAGTACTACCTACGAGTACACCAATTAAACACATTTTTTAGTTCTGTGGTAAAATGTCTAAGAGGGCAAAAAGGAAGAACTCCTAAATGGCGAATTGAATTTGGAGAAACGTCGAAAGAAAACCTACAGAGTTAATATCGTATTATTATTTTATTTGTTACAAATGGAAACTTTCTTTGCCTAATTTAATTGATGGGGTAGGTATAACATTTCCCCCCAAAGTTAGTTTACAGAGTAGTACAAGTAATATTGTAAAGGACTGAGGAAGACTAATTAAATAAATTAAGGAGGGTGAGTTCTAAACTTAGTTTTATGTATCTTTTCCTGTGTAATTCTGTGAAATGTAGAAGACCCCAAAGAAAAATTAATTTATATTTTATTCATATATCTTGGATAACTTAAATTACTGCTTCATTAAATAAATATTTACATACTGTTTATAGTTCTACGGATTGAACTTCATTATTAGTTAATCATTAATATACTTCTCAGCCATGGCTTAACAAAACAATAATAAACGAAAACTAGTTTCATTACAATTTAATTGGATATCGAATACTAGACGCATCGAACATATTTATACCAAGAGTGTTCAAACTTAAACAGGAATTATTCTATAAAGTAACTTTACAATTTACAACGATGAATTCTTTATTAGTTTTTGATAGAGCTCTGCTTTGCGAAGCACTTACGCCACTCATTTGAAGTTTACTAATAATTTCTTGGAAGAAGCCTTTAAGTTGCATTCGTATCGACTCTTGAACAGGTTCGATAACAACGTTATTTGACAAAAATCTTTTCCCGGCTAAAAGTTATATTATTAGAAAAAACAAGTGAAAATCTGACGCAGCTAAATCGGGACTGTATGCAGCAAGCCGAAGAATATTCCACTGAATTTTGTTGTTTCAATTGTTCTTGCACAGTATGAGATCGAGCAGTCTCTTCAACAAAATAAACAGAACGGTGGCTTTTCGTTTGTTCCTGATCGCCTATTTAACTTTATCGCCCAAAATTATCGAATAATAGTGTGCATTCATTGTAAGACGTCCTGTATGAAAAGCAGCAAAAAGCACCCTCTGGGAATCCCAAAAAAGTGTTGGTATCACTTTGCCAGTCAACAGCACAGACTTTCTTTGACATTGGAGATGTGATGTAACACTACCGCATCCTTGCATATTTTGACCAGAAGTAAAATAATGTACCCAGGTTTCGGCAGTTGTCACAATTGAATTCAAAAGTTCATATTTTTATTTCTCATAGCACTGCAGTAAAGAAGAAGCGATTTGCAAACGTACCAACTTGTGTTCTTTGATCAACAAGCGTGGAATCAACGTTGCATTCACCTTACGATACTCGAACCTGATTGTTATGATGTTTTCAACACTTCTGACACTAATTGGTAAATTGCCTCTCTTGCCGAATAAGGACCTTACCTTTTTCTTCATTTTCACGGTTAACCGAAATTGCAGATCATCGTACGTAAGGCTCCTTGTCTATAAGAGTTCTCCCGTCTCTAAATGATTTCAGTCATTTAAAAGCCCGACTTTTAGAAAGCCATTGGTCGCCGTATTGTTCTCGCAGTGTTGTAAGAAATTTAGTAGAATTTACGCTTTCACTCTAAATAAATTTAAATAATATGCGCTGTTACACACTACAACGAGCAGAACTTTCCGACATTGTAGCTGTAGCTGTCAAAGTAATATTATAACGAGACAACTGCAGGCTGCTTCGCTAGACGTTTAGTATATTATTTTTCTTTGCCCAGAAAATTTACAGAAAATCTCTTTTCTGATTTTAAAGTCAGTACTGTAGTGCGCGTGTACTACATTTATCGGCTTGCCTTGTTTGGGTTGGTATGTTTTTGTTATTTTTTTTACTAAGGTACCATTTTACGATCCAATAAACAAACACGTTTCCCAAAAGCTCGTTTCAATTCTAATATATAGGTAGTATCTGGTATCAAACCAGATCTCTATAGTACTATTTATAAATTGCGAGGCAGAAATATTAATTATTATAATTAATTGTAATTTGAAATGGCCGTGACTGAAGAAAAACAGAATTTGTAGGAACAAATTTTATTACAAAATTACAAAGAGAGAATTAATTCCAGTAGCGTTTCCACAAGTGGTTAATCAACGTTGTTCTAAACGTTATTCTAAAATTATTCATATGGTATTTATTAACAGAGAGTTGTACTCTACTGTACTGTAGGTTTGACTGCCTGTTTTACTTAAATATTGTCAGACATTTTTGTCCTAGTTGACTGAGACTGCCTCGTACTGGAACTATAAACCACATAACTTGTATTAAAGCATGTTTTATAAAGTTAGGCAACATATTTTGAATTTAAGTACATTAAGCTGGTTAAGTTATGCGAACTGGAAAATCTCTTCGAAAATGTATTGACCCTGTGAAAATTTATTACTAAATAGTATATTTATTGAACCCACTGTTGTTCACTCCATCAATGAATATGTACTTCAAGAATTTGAGTTAGCCTGTTGATAATATTATTAAGAGCTTGAACTAGCGTCACATGGCATGGGTGACATTTATGTACAATTAGTATTATATGTTCAAATTGATGCCTTATTACCAAATTTTATTATTTTTGATATACGTGAATATTTACCCGTATTATTTTAAATAACTGGAATATTATTATTTATTGTATTGGCGGTTCTGTTTCTTCTTTTGTTTAGAAATTGACCACGTAGTGATTTTATCACAGTTGTGAAACTAGAAATGTTACAATCTGGGAATTAAATAACGTCTACTATAACAACTAAATGCTAGTTATATAACTTATTTCATGGATATATCGCATAGATGTCATTTAAGCGTTTCAATTGTCATCAATCATGTAATTTGGGTTGTCTAACGTCAGAGTTTCTAAACGTAAGTGTTGCTTACTTAGTAAAATTGGTGTTTGTCTCACTATAAATGAAAACCATAGTTTTGGCACAATTTTAAAATGTTTTGCCCTAATTAAAAAGCAATCTCCAATTACAAATTATAAAATAATCGAAAGATAGCCATTAGCCTTGTGTTATTGAACGGAATTTCATAAACAACGCAAATTTGAAAATTCAAATGAAAACGTTTCCTGCGTGTATTCGGGGCTGTATATGTTTTTATTTCGAACTGTTTATTTAGTAAATTCGAACATCACCCCAGTAATATGCCTGGGTATTTGATGACTACCACGATGATAACCGTTTCATTGGATATTTTTATTGCTGATTTGTAATAACATCGTAGAGAATATGCAGTTCATATTCACTCACAACACTTTTACGGTTTTCAGTTACTGTCAGAGAATCACGTTAAATGATACTGACTTCCTATTTTTCAGTTCCTGTACGTAAAAGTAAAAACTCTACAAATTATACCATGCATGTACACGTATTCTTTAAAGTTGTCACAGCAGAAGTTTTCTCAATGGACATAAATTTAACATCCTGAAAATTTTTTTACTCGCTAGGGGGCGGTTTATCTCTACTACAACCTCGAAACGAACATGGAACTCCCGAAAATGAAGATATATGAAATGTGAATTCTAAAACATCTCACGCATGAAGGTGTATACTTAGTATAAAGAAATTTTAAATTTTGATTTTGATTTCGCTTACTTTACAATAACAGTATCACCTGAAGTTGGTTAGATATCAATTGAAGTTTATTTTAAGATTACTTAATTGATTATTGGTATTTTCCAAGAAGATTATTTTATATAAACAAATGGGCAAAATGGCATTTAAGAAAAGTAATAAAAATACGAATTTTAAATGTAGCAACCTTAACTAGGCAACACACGCTACATCTCCTAGAAAACGGTAATTTTAAAGCAACAATTTTAAAATTAACTTTTGTTGTATTCTCCTTTAGTTGTCAAACCTTTGGCAAATCAATGTATTAGAGAAAGCAATACTTTAATTTTTAAATAATAGTTGTTTCAAAATTGTGGTATTTATTAAAATGTATTGTGTGTTGCCTATCTTTGCAATTAAAGTTTTCACTTCTGAGATAGGAACCCTGTATATTTGAAGGTTTATAAGCACGTGTTAACTAGGGAAATAAACTCATTACTTTTTACTTTTTATAGATTATTTACTTGCAAATTTAATGAACGTCGGATGTGGGCTCCACCTATTTCCTCCATTATTTTCTGGTGCTTGTAGCTAACTTCATTTCCTGCACTGTTGTGCCCATTTTTTCCTTATTTCTTCTATTCTGCGTATCCAATTTTTCTCCCGTCGCCAAACTATTCTTTTTTTTCTCTTCTAACATATGTAACAAAAGTTTTCGGAAAAAAATCATTGTTCGTTTGTTGGTATCAACAACGAGCTTAGTTACTGGTCCCTGGAAAAACAAATGAAGGAGTTTATTGTTTGGTTATTTGACAGTTTAAGTTTGTGTTGTACGTTTTAAGTATGCCTCACAAATCAGACGTAAGAAAAAGTATTTACAACTTAGTTGGCAAAATGCCAAAAAAAGAAATTGTTGATGTTTTTCGGAAGGAGAATATTTTCTTGTCAACGATATACCAAACAATTCGTGAGTGCGAAGAAGGAATACCTTGTTTCAACTTACCTAAAAGTGGCCGACCGCGGAAACTATCCGAAGTTCAAGCTAACAGACTTGCTGAAATGGCTAAAAATACCGTTGGTAAATCCACTCATAAGTTGCCTCATCGTTTTCATATCTCTCACATGACAGTTAGTCGCGAAATAAAGAGACACAATTTAAAATATAGAAAAAGAAGAAAATGCCCTAAATATACCGCTGCTCAGTTGCAAAGAATCCCTCGATGCTGCCGCGCTTTACGAGATCGTCACTTTGTTAATAACAAAATCATAATTATGGACGATGAAAAGTACTTCACGTTTGCTAATGCGGAACTTAGTGGAAATAGTGGATTCTATACTAATGCTTTAGATGGTACACCTGACGACGTAAAATTCAAGGCAAAGGCAAAATTTGCGGATAAAATCATGGTGTGGTGTGCAATTTCGGAGGCAGATGTCTCCAGACCGTATGTGGGACATGTTAGAGGTCAGGCTGTCGATGCTCACGTTTATACACAACATTACCTCCCAAAATTGATTGAATTTATTAATTTACATCATGCTAATGACGAAATTATGTTTTGGACTGATCTCGCTTCATGCCATTATGCCCGCACAACAACGCAATGGTTGGAGAGAAATAACGTGCCATTTGTGCCACGCGACGACAATCCTCCTAATGTACCACAAGCGAGACCCATTGAAACTTTTTGGGCGTTTCTTAGCAGGAAGGTCTACAACAATGGGTGGGAAGCCCAAACTGAAGATCACTTAAGACGAAGAATATATCAAAAGGTGCGCGAAATAAACGTTGAGGCTTGCCAAAGACTCATGAGACAAGTCAGACGAAAGCTTCGCCTTATAGAAGAACATGGACCTTTACATGTAAATTAAGATTAAATATTAAAATTTAAATTGTTTTAATTGTTCTGCAAATATATAAACTTAATAAACTTTTCTTAGACCATAGTATCCTGCACTTAATTTTTTTCCGAAAACTTTTGTTACATATGTTATTCTCTGTATGTGTCCGAACCGCTTCAATTGTTTTGTTTCATTAATTGGTTTCTGGTGTAGTCCTTTCGTTTTTTGTCCATTTCTGATTCTATCTACTTTGGGTTTTCCTGTTACTCTTCTTAGGCGTTTCATTTCCGCTGCTATTAATTTCTTCTCTTATTTTCATTGATTCGACCAGTTTTTCCTGTATATTTCAAGATATATTTCCTATTTTCACCGTTGCTAGGTTAATAAGCGACCTTTTCACTTGCTTTTCACAAACTAGATAAACATTTTTAATTACAGGCACCCTTTGTAGACGAAGCAGAAAATGTTTAGAGGTACCAAAACGTTAATGTATGAAATTTTGTTTATTTTTAATTACGCTCTAACTTGAAAACAAATAAAAATCGGATAAGAACATTTGAGTTTTTTTACATTATTTTCACGTATACAATACACTCCTGGAGTTTAGGCAGTTCCTCCCGACTCCCCCTGTATAATATAATATATAATAATGTTTGTATTTGATGGCTAATGATCGTCTATTATTAATAATTAGAGCAAACGATAATGTTTGATGTTAAAAAACAAACAAAAATCGAATACGTTTAACCGTATTATTCATAGAAACCATTTAACAATAGAACAACGAAATTTAGCCGTTGCTATGTGCCAAATAGGAGATCGCCAGATCGACATTTCTGATATGCTACGAACCACGCAGAGCATAATTTCACGTAGAGAAACAGGTACGACTGCAAGAAGGCCTGGAAGTAGATCTTTTCGCATCACACCTCGCGAGATCGACTTCTGATAATTAATGCACGAATGCACTTCTTTTGAACTGCTCGACATCTACAGCAAGTGCTTCAGAATGCCACAGGAAATCCAGTTTCCAACCAAACGGTGACAAATCGATTGTTTGAGGTAGGATTTACCTCATACCCCTCCCTGAGATGTCCTGCAAGAACTGTGTCTCAAAGACCGAGTGGAATGGTCAAGATGTAAGCTTCAAGAAGCGACACCGTGGAATGAAATACTGTTTTCGGACGAGTCGGTAGTGCCGGACATCGTACCTTACCTCAGTATACCCAACCAGTCGTTGCCTTTGTTAGTAGTGTTCTTTTGGTATGGGCTAGAATTTGTTTAGGGTAGTGTACTGACCTCCATATCTTTAATGGTACACTCACGGGCCAACGTTATGCCTAAGAGATCATTATGCACCATGTTCTGAACCGTCGCAACGCTGTTGGACGGGGATATTTTGTTTTTCTTGACGACAACGCAAGGCCGCATCGTGCTCGTGTTGTTTTAGAGATGCTTCGATGAGGAAATAAACCATGCTCTCCCTGCGCTATCTCCAGATCTCAACCCCATCGAGCATGCATGGGACCTTTTGCAGAGACAGCTGAGTCATCATAATCCAAAGTCTACTACAGCTGAGGGATGTGTTACCGGTACTGTGGCATCAAATTCCGCAACAACATATTGCTAATTGCATGGAGAATATGCCAGCAAGGTGCAGAGCAGTTATTCCTGCCAGAGGAGGTGCCACGCGGTATTACAATTTAATAAATTTCAGTTAAGTGAAAGGAGACAATAACAATTTTCATTATAATATTGTTAAATTTCTTCTTTAAACGAACCTTTGTTCTAGTTTTTATGTTCATTACTGAAAAGACGTTACATTCTGTTGTTTTGGTAGTTTTTTATTATAAATGCAGTTGGTGTTGTCTTTAAGTGTCTTAAAGTGCAATATCGCTATTCATTTTTGAGTAGTTTATATAAATAAACGAATTCGTTTTTACTGTATATAGCGTTTTGACATGTAAATGCGATTGCATAGCGCTGGTCAGTACTCGGATGGGTGGACCAATATGGTGGCATATGCAACCAGTCGTGCTTCGGAAGATTCGTAAAACCGTCGGTACCTACTGATTGTCATACGAACAGCCTTGACAATCGTAAACCATTCAGTGGAACTTCTCTTCTCTGTTCGGCGGGTTAGGTTAGCCTCCTGCCCGGAGGGCTCATAGAACCTACTCCTTTATAGGTAATTAACAGGCCATTGGTCTATACACAAAAGAAGAAGCAGACATGTAAATTAGGTGCCCTCGGTGGTTAACGCACTTACGTATAGATACAAGGGACGTGGGTTCGATCCTCGCTGAGGTCGGTGAGATTTTTCTGTCCAGGAAAAATTAGAAAGTACGCGTTCTGTCGGCCTTAAAGTAAAGCCGTGCCACTACGATGGCACGTTTAAAACTATCTCAGATAGGCCAAATTCATAGTTAGAGTATGGCCTGAAAGTAAAGAGATGCTTGGAAAACCATACCCTAGATCTCGCTCAATCAAATACAAATACAAATCTGTCACCTGTAAATTAACTAAACAAATGTAGATTAATAAATTAATACCATCTTCTCTCAACCACAAACTCCGGAAAGGTGCCAAAAAAATTGATATTATAAGAAGTCATCAAATATTCAGTAAAGTATTAATTGCTGAAGATCGGTTTCAGAAGCTTTCAACAATCATTTTTATAAGTCAAACCCAACTCTCTGTATATTTAGTATCCCTTGTAATAGACCAGGAAGAAAGTAATCTTGTTTGGTTTACATCGTATAAATTGTTAAATTTATCAGAATCTTCAAAGCCTTAAAAGCTGCGATGCGTTTAATTCTAAAATTAATTATTATGTGTATCCTGTCCCATTTTAATACAGTATGCGACATGACAGAAATAATCTTTAATGGGCGAAGTATTAATGTTCATTTTGCAGAATTTACTGTAAAGCTGTATCCAGTGAACTAGAGCGTTAAAATGAAAATTTCAAATTAAATTCGCTCTGACATTTTTATAACAACAACATAATTGTAAGAAACATAGACATAATTTTTTTATGTTATGCAAGAGTTTTAAACCTGTGAAACAATAAATGTTCATTTCCTAAATTGCTTAATTTATAAAACAGGCAAGAAATCTCCATTATTATTTAATTACCGCTGACACAATGTTGTACAGCGTGTTAATATCAGATAATCGGTATTAAAAGACAATTGTTATAAATTTATATTTTCCGTTAGGCAGTGGTTTGGTATCGGAAAATTCGGGCTTACGTCCAGCTGCTGACGACAAAATACAGAAATTGAATGAAAAATTATAAAAAGTAAACACATGTTATAAATATAATAGTAAAATTGCTAGTTCCTATAAAATGCGATATATTTACAGGTTTGGATATTGTTTCCATTAATGTTAGTACTAAATAGTAACAAAAATTGATGAACGATAAATCAACTTACTGTAATAATCATAACTAAAACTTAGCGAGTTGTTTAGTAGTTAGTTCAAAACCATAGCGAACAACGTAAGATATACAGGGTGGCGATTTGAA
>JABXWE010035835.1:0-15538 GCA_014611495.1 Limonius californicus
ATACTTTCGGCTGTAGGAGCGTCACATACGTACATACGTACCCACCCACAGACAGACATTTTTTAAAAACCACTTTTTTGGGTTCCTAGAGACCCAAAACGGATATATCCGTTAAAATCTCGATTTCGAAAATTTTCATGATTTCAATACTTACCCTATACCTATAAGGTATGGGAAAGTAACTAGAATACATTTTGCTTTACAGTAAATAAGTTAAAAATTGTATATAAGTTTTTCATCGTACAAGCTAAAACATATTCTCTATGTTGTTTAAACAATACACAAAATATGTAGATTATTTTTTGTTGCATCGATTTTTTCATTTTCACAGAAGTTCAGGTTAATTAGGTTCCAGAAAACAAAGCACTTTCCCTACACTGTCGACAAAACACAGCGTGTTCAGTACAAGCGGGGCATGCATGGGAATCTTATAGATTAAGAGATGTTGTAAAAATGTTTGAATTTTGTTCCAGCCTTTTTTATGCAAATGTTGCAAACAGATTAGAATTATAAAATTGAAGATCTAAAATATTAAAATAAGTTAAGTGAATACAAAGAGAAAATAGCAGGCTATGTAAAATAACATAAGAGAAGAACATGATATAGAGAAAATAAGGGAGGAAATTGACAAAGCTACACATGCCGTGGAACAGGGAAGAAATACAAAAAAATATGCAGAAATGGGAAAATAAGAATACAGAGCCATTGGTAAGACTAGAAAAAAATTTTAATAATGAAGAAATGAAATAATGGCAGAAATGACAAAGAAAGGTGGCAGAGAACTACATAGGATGATAATATTATTGTGGAGGTTTCACAGGCCTTGTAGGCCCATCACTTTGGTGTGAGGCAAGGCTAAGCTAGTTTGTGCAATGCACAACACAGCCCTAATGTGACCGTAATATGAGGACTGCCATTAATTTGATCCCTAATAGCAAATGGAGATCGGGACATAGTACCGATTACCTGATCACCCAGAGAATTAGAAAAATTTCCGACCCTGGAATGATCCGAACCGGGAAGCATTTGGACTATTATATCCAAAGCTTGGCTCTCTTACCACTGAGCCAACCCCGCCTCTCATAGGATGATATACTATAAGTATACACCGATTGTACATCAAAAACTGAACAAAAAATTCTACAAGCGTTTTGCTCGAAAACGTTTAATTACTTAGTACTTAATTAAAGTTTTGTAACCTTAGCAACACTGTGTGGTCAGTCGTACTGAACTGTGTTAAGTCGCCTGCGATTCACATAGCAACAGTGGCGGCTTGTACTAAAGGGCACAAGGGCACGTGCCCACCCAACCACCAAGATAAACACAGAAAGAAATTCGCATGTAATTCAGTGCATTATTTTAATTTCATTATTTTAACGATGGTATCAAATTTTCCTTCCGCACCAAAGGCGCGGCTAACACGCTCAAAACTATGTTCCGGGAAACGCTCTGATTTGTACCTATTTAGAGGATGATTCGGTTGCCTATTGGTTATCTTCGCTATACGCGATATACCAGGCGAATGGGGCACCGAGCACATTGTTCCCGTTTGCAGTCAACGTTTGAATTTGCAATTTGGAGCGCTGTTTTCGCGCAATCGCGCGTTTGAATTCAAACACGACAGTGACGTTTTTTCAATGATAGAAGTTAATTGTGTGCAAAAAGATCGACTGAACGCATTGGTGGTCCTATCAATAGAAAAGAAGTTCGTCCAGTCTATCCAGGATTTTGACAACGAAGTCATAGACGTCTTTTCCAGCATGAAAAATAGGAGAATGGATTTTATGTATAAAAAATAGGTAAGTTTTTTCTTGTGCCCACCCTCTTTCTTAACTCACGAGCCGCCACTGCATAGCAACGCACTTGATATAATATGGAACCTAAGGAGATTGTATACAGGCATACTAGACCTCCTTCATGGTAATATTCTAATTTTAATGTGCTGCTTGCATTTTTGAATTAACAGTACATAACTAGTAAGGAAATATCGACGATTTTGAATCATATTGTTTTGTCGAATCATTATAACTGCTTCATTTATTCATTGGTGAAGTTGCTCTCCAGTATCAATTTCCACTGCATACACAAATGCTTTTAATGTTCCCCACAAGAAAAAATCAAGACAGCTTAAATCTGGGCTCCTTGGTGGCCAACGTAATGGACGGCCACGGTCAATCCATCGTTCTGGAAATTCATGATTTAACCATTCTCGTGTCTGAATTCCCCAGTGTGCTGGTGCCCCACCCATTTGAAAAACATGTTTCTTCTTAAATCTAATGGTACATCATCTAATAGACCCCTAAAACCGTTGTCTAAGAATTCAGCAAAATTATTCGCGTTTAGGCGATCAAGCAAAATGTGTGGTCCTGCAAGCTTATTACCAATAATACCACCCCACACATTAACGCTAAACCGAACTTGACGATTTTTTTGGTACAGTGCATGGGGGTTTTCATAGGTCCATTGGTGCATGTTATGCATATTAAATGTTCCATTTCTGGTGAACGTATCGTCATCAGTCCATAAGCTATCTCCAATAAAACTGGGATCCCTTTCTTGCTCACGAAGTAACCATCTGCAGAATCAGACTCTTTGCTGATAGTTTTCTGGTAATAATCCCTGTACTCGTTGATAATGATACGGGTGCAAGCCACCTCCTGTAATAAGCGATGAACTGTTCTTTGGCTAACATCAAACATTCTGGCAATGGATCGGGTACTTTGTTCTGGGTCATTTTCGATTACATTTAAGATATTTTCTTCAACCAGTGGTAACAATACCCGATGAGGACGGCCTCTGTCAGCTACTAGAGTGGGTGCAGTTTTTCCAGTTTCTCGCATTCGTTGATCCAATTGTCAAATAACATTACTATTTGGATGCCTTCTGTTTGGATACCGTTCGGCATACAAATTAGCAGCAGCATTAACATTGCTACGACATTCCTCTAAAATCAAATACATGTCTGCATACTCCACAAAACTGTACCCCTTGACGCTAATTTGGGAAATTAAACACAAATAAACTAAAATCAAACTAAACTGAAGATAACACTAAGATAATGAAGGCAAAGAGAATTAAACATGGCGTTTTTATCAGAAAATAGTCACAGAAATGTCTTTAAAAGTCAAATTACTTAAAATAAAAAAACTACGTCAAAGCCTACGTTTGTTTTAAAATGTATTGTTGTACATTTTTGAAAAATTTAAGCATTGCAGAAGCTTTAAACTTCGGATGGAAGTTCTGGGTAAACCAAGGGTATGATGACTACAATTACAGATAGGTGATTCCTTTTGTTGATTAAACTACAGTTAAAAATCATCATTTCATAAAAATGTCGCACGGTAAGGAACCCGGAATGCAACTTAAGACAGCCAATAACTCCTCATCTATGAGGTTAACAGCAAATTGGTATAAGATTTTATTGCTCCATTTTTGATCCAGAATCAGATGGTGTGTCTATTATCCGCCATTTAAGATTCACCCTGTATATGAGATGTTTGGGAAAGAGCGGCGAAGCTAAAACAGTGGGCAGAAGCAATTATTCTATATACAAAAAAGGCAACATGTGTCAAGATTGAATATGTACCTATATGCAGAGCACTGGCGGGAATAGCAAGGGGGTTTCATATACTCTTAGACAAATATGGGCAAACTACTGCAAAAGAGAAGTGAACCTACATGCTGTCTTTATAGCGTTTAGATAGACCTACGATTAAATACCTAAGTATAAATGATATTAGGATATGATAAAACTGGGCATACCAAGAAATTATTATATTTTCTGACAAAAAATTTGTAGTTATGATAAAACTATTTTACCTATTTGAGCTACCAGTAAAAATCATATTCGGGTGCGGCACGTGGAGTCTGTTTTTAAATGTGATCTCAAATAAAAATGTATAATGTCCGGCATGTGACATTTCTCGTTGACATTTGAAAATAACGTTTGTACTAGTAGGCATGTCCTGTAAGTGTAGATTTACTATAAATGTAATACCTATTATAGTGTTGAAATTACTTGATAACATAGAGCCGAAAGTGAAACTATTTTTGAAGAAGAAAGTTTAGGTAAAGACAGGCGGAATCTGATATTTATCTAAATTGGGAACTCTTGAAACCCATATTAGAGATAAGATAAAAATCTACAAATGAATTATTAAGTGCTTGATCACCAAGTGTTGGTTGTATCCTGGAAAATGGGTCTTTTTTGAGGACAAAATAAACACTTATTTTGGAATTATGAATATGTTATCTTGTAAATGAACATGAGCATCAAACATTGGTCGACGTTCAATATAGATTTTCCGTTTTTCGAAGATCTCAAATATTTTGATTACTGTTATCCTGTCATCTGATCTAGGTCATTGCTTTCCAAAGGAGAGGGAAAATAAACCACTTGACGATAATGTTGATAACCTAACCTAAAAACAAGTACCATTTCATAATGAAACAGTTTTGTTTTACACATTTAAGATTAGTTTAAACATGGATTCGTCCAAGTTGCTACAGTTTGTTAATTGTAAAATTCTACGTGATCATAAATTAATAAAGGAAGATCTTTGGGTAAGAAATGGCAGAATTGTGAACCCGGAAAACGTATTTTTTGACGAGAAAATCGCGGCTACCCAGAAAATTGACTGCAAAGGAGCTATTGCCGCACCAGGTTTCATCGATATTCAAATAAATGGCAAGTAAATTTACTGTAAAATAGATTATGATTTCCATCATAGCGAAAATGAAAATTAGCGTGTCTAAAGTCACGCTTACGGGTTATTAAGAATAATTGGTTGTAATATTTTCTTTTGAGGATAAGATATAAATATTAATTGATTGTACCGAAAACTGAATACGTTTAGGTTATTTAAATGAGTGAAAAGGGCATACTATTTTAGCACTTAACTTTTAGAATGAGCGACTTAAAAATTGAATTTAATTCTAACACCTTATTTTAATTGTCAAATGACACGTCTTGTTTATTTGGTTTGAGGTTAAGTTAACTGTCAAAAACAAATTAGTGATTCTTCTTCACCATGGTACAATTTTTGGAGTTTCACTTTTAATACAGTACTTTAAGAATAATGTTTTAGAATTTATAGTTCTTGAAGTTTTTTTGTCGATTTGTCAGATTGACAATGAAGTGTTTTGTATAATTAATCAAATACATTTTTTTTCTATATCGGAATTTTTGGAAGTTTGTTTAATTATATATTTTCAGGTGCCTTTGGTATAGATTTTTCATACAACACTGAAAAAATAGAAGAGGGTGTTCTTTACGTTGCTAAAGGTTTGCTGGCCCATGGTGTGACATCTTTTTGCCCAACTATTGTTACATCCCCAAAAGAGGTCTACCATAGTGTGTTACCCAAAATTCCTAAATGTGCTGGTGGAAAACATGGTGCAACCATATTAGGGATTCACGTTGAAGGCCCTTTTATAAGTGCAGAGAAAAAAGGCGCCCACCCGCAGCAATTTATTCGCAGTTTTGACCATGTAATGATACTTAGAGAATTCACTTCTTTGTTTATTTTTAATATTATAGGGCTTGGCTTCTGTAGTCCATACCTATGGTCCTTTGGATAATGTGAATATAGTAACGTTAGCCCCGGAGCTAAAAAATGCGTGTGATGTTATAAAAGAACTGACAAATTTGAAAATTACAGTTTCTGTAGGTGAGTTGAGTAAAATATATTGATATTCCACCAGATTTATGGTTAAACAAAATGCTAGAATATATTAATAAATTATTTTTTATGAAAGGACATTCAATGGGTAATTTGAGAGATGGAGAAAACGCCATTCATAGTGGAGCAACTCTTATTACACACTTATTTAATGCCATGCTGCCAGTACGTATTACTCATTAGTGATCAGAAATATTTTTTAAAAGGTAGTTATTATTAAGCATGGTTTTGCACCCTCAAGTCGGGCTCTGTTGTGCAACAACACATACCAACTTAGCCTTATCCTATAACACCATGACATTGTGTGAGTGGTATTATTGTTATAATTATGATCAATAATAGGAAGTCATTTGCTATATACAAAATTATAATTAAAACTTCAGTAACATCTGTTCCTTAATGAAAAAAATAAATTCTTGTATTACGTTTTATGTTCATGCGTTTAGAAGCTGCACAAAAACTGAGTAAGTAAATCTGATCTTCATTTTCAAATACCAAAATCAAATTAGGGACAAATGTGATGTGAATTATATTCTTTGAGGCTTTCGCGGTTTCTCGAACTGTCTATATTACAATTTACTTTCGGCTTACGAACAAATATGGCTCAAACTTCTAGAGCAAATGCTTCTAAAGGCAGACAATGTACAGGTCGGGCCTTACCTGATAATGCTGGGTGTAGTTCCCAAATGACGACGCGGTCTAAGCCGAAAGTAAATTGTAATATTGACAGTGATGTGAATTAATCTTAATTTTTTATCCCCCCCCATATATTTACAAACAAAAATATGTTTTGGAAATACATGTGAAATTCACTTGTCTGACAATATTTACATTTTAAAACCGTCATCAGTCATGGCACACAAAATAAATGATAAATAAGTTAACTGCAGTTACCAAAAGAATAAATCAGCTGCTTTACCATTAGCAGAATTTTTCCCCATTCATCTTTTTCTTCTTTTTATTATAGGCCAATAAAATGAAAAATCTACAGGATGTTGTGTTAAAAATTAAAAAGTTATAGTCATTTCCTGTGAAATTGTAAGTGGTATAAAATTGTTAACCTCTTAGTAATTTTCAGTGTTTTGAATGATTTGTCGTAGCTCAAATGATTCTTTCTTGAGACATTTGTTAATAATATCAAATAATAAGGTTTATACTGGGTGCCCCCAACAGTACAAGAATTTATGATTACAGATTAATAGTGAAAATATTCAAATGTATTGTGCAAAACCATACCATAAGCTATATATTTAAAAAACGTTTTTGATATATAGGGGGTTATGTAAAAAAAAGCCAAACCAATTTTATGTTTTAATACTTTAATATTTACGCTTTAATCAGTTGTTTAGGGCAAAATTTAAAGAAATTTGTTGGTGTACTCTCTTGTATTTAATGAAGATAATTAGGTCTGATTTTCTAAAATAAATTTGTTGTACTCCAGTCTTCAAAATTGGACTTAAAACATATTCTAACATTCTACATATTTTAGAAATTCTAAGATAATATACAGTGCAGTCTATTTAAGAAACAGTAATTTCACAATTAGCGATTACCTTGTATAATACCTTAGATTATGTTTCTAGCAATCACACAGTTTTGATCACCTTATATTGTTTTCATGCTTTATTATTGAAGAATAAAAAAAAATCCAAAAATATACAGGGTGTTCTAATAAAAATAAGTTTGGCTTGGCATCTTTTTAGGAAGTACCGTGTATTATCAGATATACTTTTTCAACGTGCAACTTATGATTGTGCATATATTTGTTTAACAATATATTATATTGATTGGCGGTTTCATGTACGAACATAGCACATGCTTAAACAATTTAACGTTTACGCAATGCATCTTGATAAATGTAGGATATTTTTATTAACAGCGAAATGATGATTGTGTGCATATCCAAAGACTCTAGATATGAGTTCGTTTTAATATCTAAACAAATCAGTAAACGCTTCAAAATTGAATGTATTCAAGACATCAGAATTAAAATCAGATTTATCATGGATTTCTTTTTTTCTTTCTTTCTCTTCTCCCATTTATACCTCACGGTGTTGGGGAATTAAGCCACATTCTATATTCTTTTCTGACCCTAGCTAAGGTTCTTAGTTGTTGCTAGGTCTTTTTTTCCCTTACTTCTAGCGATTTCCTTGATATTATCTTCCCATCCCTTTCGGGGTCTTCCTCTTAATCTTTGTCCCTTACATCTCATTTCAAAGATCTTCTTTGGATTTCTTTCGGTCCCCATTCGGATCATGTGGCCATACCATTGTAATTGTTTTATTTCTAAATCTTGTATTAATTTATTAATATTTTCTCTATGTTTAAGGTCATTCCTTTTTGATCTAGATGTCTTTTCCATGTGTTTATGTTAACTTGGAGTTGTTGCGGGTCCCTTGATATTAATAGTATGTCATCCTCGTAGAGTAAATCTTGTGTGAATACAGGATTTAGGTTTTAATATCCTATGGCTGGTTTTCTTAACTCGTATTTGCAGTTGTTGTAGATATAATCCATGTATATGACGAATAGTAAGGGGCTTAGGCTGTCACCTAGCTTGATCCCTCTAGCCATTTTGAATTCCTCTGAGTTTTGTCAGTTTAAATATACCTTCCCTTTTATGTTTTTGTGTAGACTTTGTTATTTTTCCCATTTTGTGGGTCACTTGTAGTTCTCTTAGTGCTACCCATATGTGTTCTCAAGGTACTAGGTTGAAAGCGGATTTTAGGTCCAGAAGAGCTAGGTATAGGTTCTTTTCTTTGCTTATTGCTTTCTCTATTATAGCTATTGTGTATATATTATTTTGGGTTTGTATTCCCGGGCGGTATGCTGTTTGTTCGTCGAGTATCTTTTCCTCTATTTCGGACCGCAGGCGTTTTTCTATTATTCTGGTGTATGCTTTTAGCATACTGGTGATACACAGATTCTCTGTAATTTTCGCAGTTTGTGTTTTTATATATGGGGATGATAATATTGTTTTCCAAGCTCTTTGGTATCTCTTCGTGGGACCATGCCTGTTGGTTGATTTTTCTTACCCATTTTTCTACTATTGGGCCTTCTTTCTTAAATGGTTCCGGGGTTAGGTTATCATTTCCCGGTGATTTTCCATTTTTCTTCTTCTGTTATTTCATCTGCCTCGTTTATATTGTCTTCTACTTCTTGATCATCTGGTGGGGCTATTTCAGTGTTTCCTTGGAACTTTATCGTGTAATATTCTTTCCATGCTTTCAATATTCCATTTGTATTAGTTTGTAATTGTCCTCTCGGGATTTTCACATTCCTTACTTTTTGTGTTGGTTTTTCTTTTAGCCTCTTGACCACGTTCCAAAATTCTTTCTGATTTTATATGTAATTTTCTTCTATCTTCTTTCCTAATTCTTCTCACGTTTTTCATTTTGCTGATTTCACTTCACTTAACAGGGATATCGTGGATATAATTTAATTTAACAGCATGCAAGCATCCAAGTATTTTTCATTTTGCATTAGGAATACCTATTACAATAGCTTTCCAAAAATTAATAAAGAAGTGACGAAAACATTGCACATTAAGTCTTGGTATAAGCGAATAAAATAAAATAAATTAATAATGGACAGAGGAAACAACATTTCTAAGTTAAACTCAACTAAATAATCAACACTAGCACTTCCAAGAACTTAACTGAAGCAAGATATTACGTGGTCTGATCAAAATGTATCCAGAATGGCTTTATTTAAAAAGAAATTACAAGATTTATGAAATTAATATTTAATCGCCTTCAAAGTAATCCCCTTCCGAAGCCATACACTTAATCCAGCGTTGCTGCCATTGCTCGAAATATGACGAATAGTAAGGGGCTTAGGCTGTCACCTAGCTTGATCCCTCTAGCCATTTTGAATTCCTCTGAGTTTTGTCAGTTTAAATATACCTTCCCTTTTATGTTTTTGTGTAGACTTTGTTATTTTTCCCATTTTGTGGGTCACTTGTAGTTCTCTTAGTGCTACCCATATGTGTTCTCAAGGTACTAGGTTGAAAGCGGATTTTAGGTCCAGAAGAGCTAGGTATAGGTTCTTTTCTTTGCTTATTGCTTTCTCTATTATAGCTATTGTGTATATATTATTTTGGGTTTGTATTCCCGGGCGGTATGCTGTTTGTTCGTCGAGTATCTTTTCCTCTATTTCGGACCGCAGGCGTTTTTCTATTATTCTGGTGTATGCTTTTAGCATACTGGTGATACACAGATTCTCTGTAATTTTCGCAGTTTGTGTTTTTATATATGGGGATGATAATATTGTTTTCCAAGCTCTTTGGTATCTCTTCGTGGGACCATGCCTGTTGGTTGATTTTTCTTACCCATTTTTCTACTATTGGGCCTTCTTTCTTAAATGGTTCCGGGGTTAGGTTATCATTTCCCGGTGATTTTCCATTTTTCTTCTTCTGTTATTTCATCTGCCTCGTTTATATTGTCTTCTACTTCTTGATCATCTGGTGGGGCTATTTCAGTGTTTCCTTGGAACTTTATCGTGTAATATTCTTTCCATGCTTTCAATATTCCATTTGTATTAGTTTGTAATTGTCCTCTCGGGATTTTCACATTCCTTACTTTTTGTGTTGGTTTTTCTTTTAGCCTCTTGACCACGTTCCAAAATTCTTTCTGATTTTATATGTAATTTTCTTCTATCTTCTTTCCTAATTCTTCTCACGTTTTTCATTTTGCTGATTTCACTTCACTTAACAGGGATATCGTGGATATAATTTAATTTAACAGCATGCAAGCATCCAAGTATTTTTCATTTTGCATTAGGAATACCTATTACAATAGCTTTCCAAAAATTAATAAGGAAGTGACGAAAACATTGCACATTAAGTCTTGGTATAAGCGAATAAAATAAAATAAATTAATAATGGACAGAGGAAACAACATTTCTAAGTTAAACTCAACTAAATAATCAACACTAGCACTTCCAAGAACTTAACTGAAGCAAGATATTACGTGGTCTGATCAAAATGTATCCAGAATGGCTTTATTTAAAAAGAAATTACAAGATTTATGAAATTAATATTTAATCGCCTTCAAAGTAATCCCCTTCCGAAGCCATACACTTAATCCAGCGTTGCTGCCATTGCTCGAAATATTTTTTAAATTCTTCTTCTGAAATAGCGAGCAGCTGCTTCGTCGTGTTCTGCTGTATCTCCTTAATGTCTTGAAATATTTTTCCTGTCAAATGGAATTTGATTTTCGGGAATATAAAAAAGTCGCTGGGAGCAAGGTCTGGCGAATAGGGTGGCTGACGGACCTGTGGAATACGGTGCTTAGCAAGGAACTGCTGCACAAGTTGCGATGCGTGGGCAGGGGCATCGTCATGCTGCAATTGCCACTCGCCATTCTCATGCCAGTCCGGCCTTTTCCGACGAACTGCGTCCCTCAAACGTCACAGAACTTGGCACTAATACTCCTTGTTGATTGTCTGGCCCGATGGAGCTCATTTATGATGCACAATTCCCTTGTATTAGAAAAAAAAAGTCAACATGTCTTAACATTGCTGCGTGTTTGTCGGGCTTTTTTAGCTCTGGGAGACTTTGGGATCTTCCACTGTGAAGATTCGGCCTTAGTTTCGGGAGTATACCCATAACCCACGTTTCGTCGCCAGTTACGATTGTTTTCACAAAGTGTTCGTTGTTTTTGACGCACTCAAGCAACTCAGTAGCAGCTAAAACACGGGCACGTTTTTGCTCTACTGTGAGGAGTTTTGGTACAAATTTGGCTCTCATACTCGAATCTTTCGTAAGAACTGATTGAACTGAACCGAAACTAATGTATAGGTTTGCATATAACTCACGAATAGTGATTCGGCGTTTATCCCGCACAGCTGTGCGCACAGCTTCAATATTTTTTTCACTTTTGTTGGTTGTAGGTCTTCCAGAACGCGGATCATTCTCAGCACTTTTACGACCATTTTTAAAGCATTTATACCACCCGTAAACTTGTGCACGGCTCATACAATCTTCCCCACAGACTTTCTGTAACTTTAAATATGTATTTTTGAAAGTGTCTCCAAGTTTTTGACAAAATCTGATACAAATTCGGTAATCACTTTAGACACGATGAATGCGCCAAACTGTTAACATATGTAAGCTTGACCAATATTTATTAGTATAACAACGTAATAATACAATGAACGGAATAAGAACAGCAATACGAAAGGAATTTGACTACTCGCTAGTTGAATAATGAATAATTCGCATTCACGTTTTTGGCTGTCAATAGAGACTCTCTCTTATGTTTATTCGGCACATTAGTTTTGATAACACATATGTCACCAAAAAACATTACTGTGAAACAACCGACTGAGCCAGCCCAATGTGATTTACAGCACATGTGTAGTAGATGCCAAGGTCACTTTATGCCAAACCACATCCTTCAGTATTCAGTCATTGCAAACTTATAAAACCATTCTGGATACTTTTTGATCAGACCTCGTATTTACAATAAATGTTCGAACAAATTGCCCACCTCTGCCAAGCAGTAGCAGTAGCGATTGTAAAATCCGGTTCTCACATTACAAGCATTTGTGGGGTAATAGTTGAAAATGCATATTGAATTTTAATTCGCAGTTCGTCCATTATGGTAGCTCTGTCTTCTTCAAATCCATAAATTTTCAACTTGGTGTAAGGCCAGACGAAGAAATCTTGAAGTGACAAGTCCGAGAATTTAGGCGGTCAAGGAATTGTGCTTACGATTCCAATTACACGATTAGGAAATGCATTTGCTAAGTATTCCGTATGGCTGAAGTATTGTGGGCAGGGCAACCATCTTGTTAGAACCAAATTTCATCCAGTCTGATCCCTGGAACTTGACGCAAAGCAGGAACGATTTCGTTTTGCAGCATATCAAGATATGTTGGACCATTTAGGTTTCCCTTGATAAAAAATGGTCCAATAATGTTATCACCCCATATTCCGCCCGAAACATTCAACTTTTGCGGATATTGAGATCGATAACTGTAATGCTTGTAAGGATTATTTCGCGACCAGACACCACAGACTGATGGATTGCGTCGACCATTTATTGGAAACGTGCATTAGTTGGTGAATAGAGTTTTGCTCAAGAAATTCGTCATTGTTCGATTTTTCCATTATGTTCTCACAAAATTCCATTTGCCTAATTTGGTTATTTGGGTAAATTTGTTGGATTTTCGATATTTTATAGGAACGAGATCCATTTTTTTTTAATTTTTACTACAGTACTATGATGGACACCAGTATCTTGAGCAATATTTCTGGAAGACTGGCGTGGATCTGCTTTTACAGCAGCATATATTCTTCTTGCATTTCTCGATTAACATTTCTTGGGTGTAACGTTATTTTATGGTTGGGTGGAGAGAGACATCCGTGTTCCTCAAAATTCAGTGTATTGTATTAGTACATGGGATAGGTTGATTTTCGAACATTACTGCAAATAAATCTCTAGTTGCACGTAACGAGCTACTGCTATAAAGCCATTTAATAATTTGTACCTACTTTCTTGTGCACTTCATAGACACTCATATCAATATTATTGTTATTATTTTGGTTTTTAATATTTTTTTTAATAATCGCAAATTCCGTAAAACTGACAATGCTAAGGTGATAAAAAATTAAGTCCGTCGCATCTATTTACCTATGGCTAATATTAAAAACGTCAAGATGCATGGATCCAAATTTTTTTATATCCTATGTTCGTAGTGTAGACTGCCAAGCGGTATATTTGAAAATTTTTACTATTAAACGGTAATCATCCATTATTGCACTGTTGGGTCACCAGCTATACTACATGTTTACCCAAACATATTTTTTTTATTTGTTTTTTCTAATAAGAAAGTGGTGTGGTCCTGTTGTAGTTGACAGGGGGTATACAACAATGTGCAATGCTATTTTTATCAAATTATATTAATTAAATACAACAGTAATGATGCTAATTCAAACAAATCATTTCTAATTACTGCTGCATACCGTTTAAACTTTTTTGATATTTTTAGTTCCATCATCGGGATCCCGGTTTAGTTGGGCTCCTCGCTTCAGATTGCATTCCGAAAGATAAGACTGTGTATTTTGGCATTATAGCCGATGGTATTCATACACATCCTTCAGCTTTACGAATTGCATATAGAACACATGCTGATGGTAAGATTTTTAAGCTTTCATTTTGCTACATATTTGCGTAAGTAGGATTTTATTATTGCATTTTCCCTTAACCTAGGCAGGTACCTGGTCACTAAAGATAAAAAATCAAAAATTTATAAGCCATAGGGAAGTGTGTGTGTACCAATATCAAAAAAACGCTTTTGTAGGTCTCTCGGTTTTTATCAGTTCACCCAACTTGCAAAGCAGTTCTAATATATAAGGGCTATTAAAATTGTGTGTATGTATTAAAGTTTTAATAATAACTTCTGAGTAAAGGGAAAATAGAAAATCTAAAAAATCTTGGAAGGCCTACATCTTTAGAATTGGTTTCTTCAAAAGACTGTTTTAGCACACTATATTCTAAGAGCTATTAAATATTTTAAAGCTTAACTCATCTGTTTTTGGGTAAACATATTTTCCAAATAGTCTTACGGGCCTTAGTTTTGAAGCTAGATTGTAAGCCAAAAGATAATTTGATTTGAATTTAGACGGCCTATGAAATTTCCCATTGGGGCAGTTCTTATAAGTCCAAAATGTGTATTTCCGTCAAATTTCAATGTAGATAATTTTTGTTTTGACAGTAGGTACATTCCTATACTGAATAGAGTCCATTCCAATTTATAAGGCGAAAGCAAAGTATGGGCAATGGCATAAAGTGGGTGTTGTAATCTGTATTTTACCCGAAGTTTACTTGCCAGGTAAATAATCTGTGGTAACAATGTCAATTTAAGTTGATAAATGCTTGTTTTATCTATTGGAACAGGCTCTGTCAGACAGTAGAAACAAAACAAGATGTCATATGTTTAATGAAAACTTTTTATTCAGGAAATTTCCAGAAGGAATAATAAAAAAGTGATTGTTTTTTTTTGTTCCAGGTTTGATTTTAGTTACTGATGCCATTTCAGCATTGGGATTAGAAGAAGGCAGACATAACATTGGGCAACTGTCTATAGAAATAAGGGATGGGAAGGCATTTATAGCTGGAACAAATACATTGTGTGGTAGCATTGCTAATATGAATAAATGTGTTCAGTTGTTTCTAGAAGCAACAGGTATGTTGTGTGTATGTAATATCCTTTATACCTTGACATTTTCTTGGCCCATAATGGGATATAAGTAGTATTTACAGTAAACCAGCATGCTAATTCGCTTCAAAAATTTTGTAATATTTGAATAACTTTGCCATTGGTCAAGTATGGGTTTAATACACTGGGTGGGATAAAAAATTGGAATTTGTTCGTCCAGTTACGAGGGTCGATTGATAACTAAGGTCTCCAATCCTATAAAATATGTTTGAGACAAGAGGAAATAATGAAACCGGTGTCAAAATAAAGTAAATTTATTGTACTTCAAACCTACATTTTTATTTTTCTACATAATCATCATTTAGTGTCACACATTTTTCCAAACGTTGTATCCATTTCTTCATTTCGAGCATGAAGAAACTTTCTGGTTTACTCTTGATTCACTTGCGCACAGCAGCCTGAGCTTCGGTATCCGACGAAAAATGGTGACCTTTCAATACCTCCTTCAACTTTGGGAATAACCAGAAGTCTGAAGGTGCCGAATCGGGGCTGAAACAACCGTGAATTTCAGGTTCGTCATTGTCTTCGTCGTTTCGCGGCTGCAATGCGGTCTGGTGTTGTCGCGGTGCAACCAGAAAGTGGTCCTTTGCGGCCTTACTCTATGGATACGTTTCTTGAGTGCTCGTAGGGTT
>JABXWE010035840.1:0-15615 GCA_014611495.1 Limonius californicus
TTTTTCTTTCTTTATCAATTCCTCTTTTACCTTACGGTGTTGAGGTTTCCATTCATACATTCGGGATTAATTGAAGGGGTTCGATCGATGTAAAATATTGAAATACGTATAAACCACAAAATATAAATAAATGCTGTTGAAATTGAGTCTATTACTTATATTTATTATTATTATTATAAAATATAAATATGAATTTCAACGAAGCAAGGCAAGAAACAATTAATAAAAATATTTTTTTACATTAAGAATTCTTCGGATAGACAAATGTCAACTACTGTTTTGTCAAAACTAACAAACTTCTGTACAAAGTTCTTGACTTGTATAGATTCTTGTGATAATAACAATCAGTTTCAATGTATTCCAATAGCGAGAAAACGAATAGGATGTTGATTTTAGGAGAATGCAGAGGGGAGGCGGACTTAGCAGTACGTCGATAGGCACAAAGATATCCGGACAAAACGCCTTCTATCACATAAAGCCTTCAGGCGTTTGGAAAGAAATTTGCGACAACATGGACAGTTTTCCAAGGTAAAGATGAGACAACGACATGTCACAATTGTAGAAGCTGAAGCGGCAGTCATCGAACAAGAAATTGGTAATCCCCATACAAGCCAATGAGCAGTTGCAAGAACTGTAGGCTTTAGCCAAAGTTCAGTATTTAACATTTTAACATTTTAAAAGCAAACCGGTTTCAATCTTACCACGTCACATTAGTGCAACGCCTTACTGAAGATGATTACCCACGTCAAGTGAATTTCTACATTTTTAGAAAGTTACTACTGATCCACGGTTTTTAAGAAGTACCCTATTTTCTGAAAAGCGACGTTTAGTAACAATGGGTGTGTAAATATATTCAGAAGATAACGCACATTGAAATCTGCAAGCACACTTTCAAAGAATTTGTGGGCAGTTTAAATTAGGAAATGTATTTACATTTCTTGAGAAAATGATGCTTCAACTTTCAGTTGACTTTCTTCTTTATGTTAGACAGCATATGTGGTTTCAAAATGAAGGAGCACCTGCCCACTTCCATAGAATTGTAAGAAATTATCAAGATGCAACTTTCCGTAACAAATTAATTGCAAGTGCTGTAATTCATCCTGGACCTCCACGTAGTCCGGACTTGATTCCGTTTAATTTCTTTTTGTGGGGTAAACTAAAAAACGACATCTGCGAAACTCCCATAGAAACTCAGGAAGTTTTAGGTGAAAGAATTATTGAATCATGTAGGTCAATCACCCCACACATGCTAACTTGTGTTAGAAATTCTCTACTGCAGCGGATTGACTTATGTGAATAGCAAGGTGGATGACAGTTTGAACATTTATTATGTCATTAATTAGTGTTTTTTTTTCTGTTTTTTAATATTCATTTTTCTTGCTGAATTTCTTTGTTATGTCAACATATTTTTATGCTATCTTGACTTGCTCTGTGTTTGTTTTGTTTAAATTATAAGAAATAAATATTGTAAATGTACCTATTGCAAAACCGCAACTTATTTATTAGTAAATAGTTTCATTGTAGTTTCTTAGTACATCCAACGTAACTACTTTGATTTTTATTTATTTAAACAATGTAAAGTTTACTAAGATACCTATGGAATACAAACAGCTGTAATGTGTGTAGCCTACCTACCTGTTACAAGATAAAGAATTCACTTTGTATTTGAAAGTCGGACTTTATTATGATGCTAGAATAAACATCCATATAAATTTACAATAAATTTAAAGGTTGTTAGTTTTTAGTTTGATTTCAAAATTATATATTGTGTGGGTTTTACCAACAAATGGAGTAAAACGATACATTTTTCAAAATTTAATTTAACGTGTTTTAATGTTTGAATGGTTTCATTATTTAAATATATTCTAAACGTTTTTTAACCAAGAATAAAATGTACGAACTTTCAACGTAACTAGCTGTTCATAAAGATGAATCTTCTTTTTATAACAATCCCTCATGGAATCAAAAAAACCCTCATTATATTCACATTTTGTTGTAACTAAATTTTTTGAAACCCCATAAATTTTGTCATGTAATTTTCGTGATTATTAATACAGACAGTATTCACAACAAGTCAAGAAACAACGAAATGTTATTGAAAATTTTAAAATAGGTGGTCGGAAAATTCTACAAACAATAATACATATATGTATAATAAGCATGAAACTGTAAAACATTGTATTTCTGAGGCTAATTCGGCTGTATGATATTTCGTCGTTAAAAAACTATAATATACAACTGTGAACCTAGAAATACTGATTACATATTGAAGGCTAATATTATTTGTTTGTATGTTTTACAGATTTTAAAAGAAAGATTTATTTGTTATTAGGGGTGCCTTGTTTTATAAAATAATAATACCTATTCCCGGCTCTGATTGCACCAACACTTCCATTGATCGTCCCACCAATAAATAAATTATAGGTATAGTAGTGCATAAAAATTTAAATAATTATTAAGCAAACCCACAAAGATTTTTATGTACCATTAGTATAGATAAAGTAATATTCGATCAGTCAACGCCTGTTGTATATGATTTCTGTTTTTTAATATTGCAAGTTGTACATATATTGTGGTTGTATTTTTGTGATTTTTTGAAACGTTGAAATAATTAATTCGTTACTAGTATTAAATATTGGTTGAGATATGAAACCAAATGTTGGAAATTGTAACCACAGGAAAAGACTTACTTGTAAATCAGCGAAGGTCGCTCTAATGCTGTTGGAAATTTAAATTTGTGCTTAACAAACAATGAAGTACTACGAGAAATAAAATAAGTCTTCTACACACATTAACAATTTGTTTTTATTTTATAGAGATGTAAGACAAAGTAATCGTTGAAGCACTGATGTGTGTACGTTTTCTACTTATGGTGTACACATGCGTAACTTTTTTGAAAAAATGTGTGTATGCAACCAACTCTACTCTTGCCTAGTAGAAATTTAAACAGAGCCACTTATTTATCGGAGTTTCATTTAGCAACTGGTTGATATCTTCTGTTATTATCTTCTGCAAATGAACCATACATTTTCTTTTATGCAGTAGACTATTCAGACTGCATTTATTGTTATTGCTTATAAAACGCATCTTAATGTTCCTGAATAAATACAGATTTTTGATTTTGTTTGAAATAGGTATTGGTATTGCATGTAAACATTTTACCATAATTTAAACATGTCAATTCAGTGATGACAAAAATACTAATGTTTACAATATTAGTGCTTGCATAGTATACAATATATTTTCTAATTAAAACATTTTTTAGGTAGTAGAATTTTTACTAGTTGGTTTAAAACAAAAAAAGGTTTATTGTTATTAATATTTCACATATGTTATAATTACGTGAAATGAAAAAGTACGCCAAACATTATATTAATAAAACTATAGCTAATACACCAAAAATGTAAAAAAATATAATTTTTAGTTTGTACATGGTGTGCCTACAATAGCATCGTCAACTTTGATTTTCAAAATTCTGAAGTTGAATTCGTTTGGGTTCAAATTTTTGTAAATGAAAAGAGGCAGCCTGTCGGAAAGAACCCACAAAGTTCGCGCAGCATCAATCTAAAAATAGGTTAGGTAATAAGAAAAGGAAAACGAATAAATTAAATAATGCTAACCTTTATGTCATTGGGGAAGATGAGCGCTTCCTTGTCCTGAGCAACAACCCCCAAATTAGCGGAGTTCAGGGTTTTCCTGGTGTTCCAACAAGCAATTCCATCTTTGTTTAGCTGAGTCAAAAACAGTACACCGGTGTTTCCATCGAAAGCATTAGCTGTTGCTTGTGTCAGTTCTCCCCTGTCTCCTTCAACCTGAAATTAATATAACTGCAAAATCTGTTTGTTAAGATTAGTTTCAACCTACCTTGAAGAAATCCGGAGAATTTGGAACAGTTGCTAGTGTTTGGTTACGGAGAATTTCTGTGGATACTGAAAACTCGTGAGTGCTGACCACGGGATGAAAGTAAAGGGTGCGGAATCTAAAAAAACAGTTGTTAGTAAAATGATATAAACGTAAGAAATGCACTAACCCATTCGCTTGAACGTTGCTTAGGGCAAGACCAATAACGCCATCCTTCCATTGGAAGTTGACACCGCCAACGTTGAAATCTCCATTAATGGGATCGTAATGGAAGAAGTAGTGTTTGACCCTCCACGAATCATTAGCTTTCCAGGAATATACCACGAGACCGTATCCTTGCAAGTCGGGAACGTAGGCGAAAGAGTCATCGCATTGGCCTGGTTGTGCATCGACAATCTGAAAGAAAATTCCATTGTATGGGGTGGCAACATAAACAATCTTCAGTAAGTTAAGAAGATGTAGGAAGTGGGCTTGTTATTTACCCATAACATAAATAGAAGAACTAATTTTTACGCGAATAATACACCTTCCTGCATTTTGGACATTCTGTATTAATACAACTCTTACATTTTGTAATATATCTTTGATCCGGCACATTTCATTACGTAGGATGGTGCAAATAGACTTTAGTGTTTTAAGTAAACTAATATGTAGAAAATGGATATGTGTTAGTTACATAATATTAAAATAAATATGAATTAATTGTCATCCTAATATTAAAACAGTTTTCATCTCTACATTTTGTAATTTAGGTCAATCTGGTCTATTTGTTTAGATAATTATCCAAAATAAAAACCTCTCAAAATTTTTCAGTAGACAAATACAGGACCAGTTGCGTAACTTGTATCGCCTGACAAACTTACACTGCAACGCAACATACATATGTCTAGGACCATTAATATTATTTTATGGTGAAAATACATTAGAGTCGCTAATTTAATATTAATTTTTGCATTTTTCGTATTTGTGCTACAAAATAATTACTTTTATTCTTCTTCTTCTTCGTACATTTTTTTGCCCTTTAGGGAGTCGGATTGGGTTCCATACTCCCAGTTTCTTTAATCCACTTCTTCCATTTCTTTCGGTCCTGTGCCAAGGTTTTCATTTCATTTAGGGTTTTTCCTCTGCTTGTCCCCACTTCCTCTATCCTTTTCATCCAGGTTTTCCTCGGTCTGCCTCGTTTTTTTTCTTACTTTTCATATCTCTATCACTTTCGTGACTATTCTTTCTGGGTCCATTCTTACTATGTGAGTATACCAGTTCAGTTGTCTATTCTCCAGTTTTTCCATGATTTGTTTAGTCATATTCCTTATTTGTGAGTTTCTTACTCTGTCAAATTTTGTCTTTCCCGCTATTTGCCTCAGGTATTTCATTTCGGGCGGGCACGATCTCGGCACCAAACTACCTGGCGCCATAATTCCCTACTCGAACTCGGCACCACCATGGTGCGGATTAGGACCAAAGCATCCTTGGCATTTTTAATGTTACTTGTTCAGTACTGTACTGACAAGGTTAATAGCTATAGCCATAGAGCAATAATTGCTCTATGCTATAGCTCAAAATTTTGGCCAATGTGATTCTTAGGATATTATTTGTCACAAATTGAAAGGGTAATTAGTATCAGGGGGTTGTTTTCCTATTTTCAAATCATTCATAATAGTTACTAGTTATCTTCTAACTTTTGTGGTGATAAGTCGCAAATTAAAATGGAAAGTCGTATAATTGAGAGTTCACGCGGAAAGAAGCTTTTACTAGTTGAATCGGTGTCCACCCCAAGTTTTGTGCAGAAAGAGCTAATGTGTATTTCTTTATTTTATATTATCTACGCTAATCGGTTTACCATCGGTGCCGATTTCGTGTGCCTGTTGCAGGTAGACCGAGTTCGTCTACGCCCTTCATTTCCATAGCATTTATTTGGGGTTCGTGCTTTTTCAGTGGCACTCATGATTCACTAGTGTATAGTATCGCTGGTACGGCAATTACATTGTACACTCGCGTCTTTGTGATCATGTGTATTTCATTTTTCTATAGTATAGTTTTATTTACTGCATAGTATATGCTTATTGCCTTTTGCCTTCTCTTCGCTATTTCCAGGTCTAGGTTTCCGTCCTTTGCTATCACACTTCCCAAGTATTCGTAGACTGTTACTTCTTCCAGTGTTTTTTGTTTGCATAAAATTATTCTTTCCTCTTCTGTTCTATTTTTGTCATTTATTATCATTATTTGTGTTGATTGCAATTTTTAGGTTTTCGATTTCTTGCGCTACACATCTACCATGCATTGCATTTTTCTTTGTGTCTTGGGTATTAGTACAATATCATCCGCGTAGAGTAGACTATCTCGTTTTGTCGGTGTTAGGTTTCTATACCCTATTGTTTGTTCTACTTTTCCTCTTATATTTTTTATAAACCTATCCATTAATCTGATGAATTGCAGCGGGCTTAAACTGTCCCCTTGCTTCGCCCATTTTTCGTTTTCAAAGTCTTCTGGTCTTTGTCCATTTATCTGTACTTCTGCTATTACATTTTGTTATACGCTATTTATTACTTGAATTAATTTTCTGTCTATTTTAAGGTCAACTAGGCTTCTCCATATACTTTCCTTTCTATTATATCAAATGCGGCTCTTGAATCTATGAATGTCAAGTATGGTTATTCCCCGCTACCCATTGCTCTTTCTACGAAGTTTCTCACTAAGCTAATATTGTTATTTGTCTGTTCATTCGCTCTGAATGCCGCTTGTTCGTCTTCCAATTTTTCTTACTTGTTTTCTTAGTCTTTTCTCTACTATTCTTGTATAAACTTTAAATCCTACTGAAGATAGGCAGATCGCTCTATAATATGCACATATTGTATGGTCGCCCTTCTTATGGATTGGTAGAATTAAGTTATTTTCCCAGTCCTTTGGAATCGTTTCGTTTTCCTATGCTTCTTTACATATTAGGGACAGCCACCTCTTTCCTTCTTCTCCTATCAACTTTATCATTTCAGGTTCTATGTTGTCTGCTCCTCCTGCTTTTCCTGTTTTAATATTTCTTAGTGTTTCTTCTATCTCTTCCATCGTTAGTTCATATTCTTTTTCTTCGTTTCTTTCATTTCCCTAATTTGGTGATTTGTTCAAATTTTTCCGTATAATGATTTTTCAATATTTCTAGGATTTCTTTTCTTTTAATCGTTATCTCTGTCTTTATTCTTCATTGCTCTTATTTCTTTTTTCTTTTTCCCTCTCATATTTCGCATTCGGTACCAGAATGTCCTATTATTATTTTTGAAGTCATCGTTTAGTTCTGTCCCAAACTTCTCCCAACTTCTTCGTTTCTCTTCTGTTACTGCTATCTTTACATAATTTCTTAATCTTATATAGTCTGTTTTGTCTTGTGTCTCATTTGTTTTAATGTATTTCTTTCACACTTCTTTTATTCTTTTGATTTTTTCTTTGATTCTATTGTCCACCAGTTTGTTCGTTTTTGGCTGGAGTTTATTTTCTTCTTTCCGCATATTATCTCTGATGTTTGGTACAAGGTTTGTTTCAGATTTTCCCATCTTTCATTCATTTTCTATGCAGAACTCTGTCATTTTTCCCATTACTATTATGTATTTCTTCGCTGTATTTTCCCATACAGCTCAGGCCTCTTTCTTTGTCCTTTCCTATTCTGTAATTCCAATCTCCCATGATTACTATTTTTGTCATTTTTTTCCCTCAGCTGGTCTATTGTCTGTTTTACTTTTTCATAAAATTCCTTTATTTTATCTTCCTTTTTTCTTTCTACCGGCGCGTATATTTGTATTAATTACTTTTAAATGTTCAATTATGAGGTTTTATATATACGTTTAGAATTGAGTAAAATTAATGTTTCCTAAACAAACGTGACAACCAAGTAGTACTTTGATTGATTATTACATAACGAATGATTCATGGGAGAGTACGAGCCCACCAATGAAAAAGCAGGCAACCCAAAATACATGTTACAAGACTTGAAATCTAAATTTTTGTTGACGGCATTATGAACGAGAGAGGCCTGTTGGATATTTTATTCTAATTTAGAAGATTTTCAAAATATCAAAAAACCGGCAATCATATCTAACAGGCATTTGTGATTCACAAAACCGTTAATAAAAATTTATATATCACAGTATCTTGTAATATGTACGTTGGGTTGCCTGTTTATGGAATGGTAGTATACTTTCGTGAATAATCTAGTATACATTTTAGTGAATGTGTTTCACAATCATTCCAGTGGTCGTAACTCGATCACTTGCCGATACGCTGAACACATTCCTTTGAAATATCTAATTTTACAAGTTTAACAATTTTTTACCACCCGTAGCTGAGCTAAGAGTCAACAGAACCAAAAAATTGCAGTTCTGAAAATAATGCGCACCCAAAAGTACAATATATGGCTGAATCTATAAAATTATTCAGAAATATTGGGCTAATTTGATTATTGTATTACATAGGTCTGTAAACTATAGTTTTTTTTTTACATTGTGTTGAGACTTTTACTAAACTGTTGCAAAACAACTTTGCGTTTGCCTTACGGAGCAGCGTGGCAGACAAACGCGAGTACTGGTCAAACAATATTCATACTTAAAAAACGACTTAAAATCTATGCTCACACGCTGCTATCCTGGTATCTCGGAGAGTACTTAAAACCGTTGCCCCCCTGGGTTAGTGCACCACGGCACAAACTTCCTTAAAGAGGGTTAAAGTTGCAGCCGGGCGCGGAATATCGTCCAGGTATCTCCGCAGACATTTCCCAAACACACTTTACTTTTTTTTATTCTGGTTAAATATCCCCATACATAGGACATTGTTTGATCCGTGCCGAATATATAATAATGGCGATTTTCTGAGTAAGCGTCAACGTCGAACTAAAAGCGTTAAGGACTGTCCTTCCGAAAATGTAACTCGTAGGAATCAATGAAAACCTGTCCTCGTCGGTGTTTACAATATTTGATCCTTAAACTACGCCTGAAACTAGCTTAACAATTACATCATTATTGTCATAAATACTACTGCGAGTGGTGCTTTGCAGGTTGATATAAAATATTATAAAATAAATCGTTTATTCTAGATGTATTGTGCACAGTGAGTATCAAGTGTTTGTGACTAGAAAAAGTGAAATATTAATCAATATACATTTTTCTCTAAATCTAAGTCATGTGGTGTCTCATTTTTGAACAATTGATTGTTTCAAACATAGTTGCAACGCATTCTTCTATCGAAGATCTAAATAGGCAATAATTCTAGCAAGTATTTGATGCAGCTGTAACTTTGAACAAGTATTGCGGTCGTTTATGAGTTGTTATGTTATTTTCGAATTCCCTACTGTATATGAATAAATTTATTATTTCTTTTGTCGCTTCGTAAGAATTGGTTACATTGCGTCTTTAAAGAGTTAAGCATTGTTAGGCATGCTCGTATTTTTCGTCTTGGAGTGATTTATGAACAAGGGAGTCTCAGTTGTGTTCAAGGCCCCCTTTGTACGATGCTTTTTGCCGCGCTGGCGGTGCCGCTAGAAAGGCATTTCTCGGAATTCGCTTGTTTTGCTGCTTGGCAGCGGTGCGCCTGCGCGCGACATTCTTCTAGAATATTCCCGCAGCTTCTAGTATTCCTAACGTAATGTGCCCATATGTCATGCAATCTGTGGAGGGGAGTGCAGCTTCCCATTGCTTTTAGTTCAGTGCCGTTTAGAACTTGGTGGCCTCCGGTTGTCCGAATTTTCCATCCATCGGCAGCCGTAATTACGAAATGTGTTTTTAGTTTGAGAGTAACAGACAGACGCTCGTACCCGGCGGTTGGATCGTTACTTATCGGTCCCTTTTCCTTCACGGCGCCTCGCTATCCTGAATTTTTACCGTACCGTTTTTGTTTGCTGTAAAGCAGAAGTAAACCGACCTCTTCGTCGGATAAATATTTATGCGATAGCGAAAAGGTGCGCCTTGGTGTTGGACAATTAAAGAAATAATTGCTCCTGGCGAATACAAATTCGGATCCATGTGAAGTGTAGAGGAAAGAAAGGAATTTGTGCGATCGTTTCGCTGGAACGTGTTTCGCTCCTATCCACCCCGCAGAAGCTCCGCTTCGGTTCCCGCTTCTTCTGACCCAGTTGAAAGCAGCTCGGCCCTGTGCAGGGGCGTAACTTCTGCGTTTTGTCACAATTTTGCCCGAAGGACGCTGTTCTCCGATCCCTTTTGGTTTAACGACCATATAACCGGAAACTACCATTATCTGTGCCGACTCCTTGGAACTTTAAGGTAAAAACTACCAAGTTTTGTACTAGTGGAAAGTAACTTTCGGCTTGGCACGCGTATCTTGCAAAATTCGAATTTATTGACCTTTTTTTTGTTTTTTTTGTTACTCTGATTAAAAAAAAAAAGAGAGAATAATGACAGTGTCTTGTATTGTACTAATTATATATATATGTAGACATTAATTTTAACACCTTTATCTTTGTAAACTTGCGCAACTGGACTACGCAGATTATTGAGATTATTTAAATGTAGCGTAGGCTCCAGCGGCGTAGAGTTCCTAACGAACGTTCGAGATTTAATCTTTTTTTTACGACTGTATTAAAGAGGGGTCCTTTGTTGTCTCCATTTTGTACAGTGTCTTAGTAATGCCATTATATATGTGTTAAATTCCGCATGTCTTTTTTTTTCTTCTTTATTACTGTGTTCTGAATATTTATGTAAGGATTTTGCAAGCTTTAAGAATACAGGTAAAGGCACGATTAAAGGTAAGTTCCTTCCCGTATGCTGTTGGTTCTTGGCCTTTCACAAGAACCTTATTTCCAGCTGGATTTCAAAGGTGGCGCCCACTTATTTCGACGCATCCTGTACACAACTCTAAGCATTTTTCCCTATAAGCGATTTCAGCGAACCCCCCCCCTACTCCTCTGAGCAAGCCGCTGGCGTTTACCATCTTTTTTTGTTTTCGGGTCCGAGAAAGGCGCATATTGCCGTACCGATAAATTCTTCGCGCGCCAACGCGCGATCTTTCGGTTCCACAATTCCCGTAGCGAGATTTCGACCCGTAACAAATTTATTGGCGCCGCAACGTGGAGCTTTTTTGGACCGTAACACTTATTTTTACCAAATTTTCAATTTAGTTAGTGGCGTGATGTACGCTACATCTAGTAAGAGATAAAGCACTTGAAGAAGAAGTGATGTACTTAATGTAATCACCCCGTAATTATGATATGAGACGTCTAGGATCAAAACCGGACATGTCACATCAACACTATTTGGAGAAAAATTGATAAAACTGTAACACGTTTTGAACGCCTTGAAACTTAATTTTTTTTAATCATAAAATGCGGCAACAAAATGCTAAGACCATTTGTAACCTTATTTTTGTTGATTGTGATACCCAATTACCTTCCTTTCGATGTTTTATTTGGACTTCCCTATCATGTTCTTCAGGATTCTCATTATTTGGACGATTATTTATTTTAAGTGGTAAAAGAAAAACCACAAATGATTCAATTATAATTTGTAATTAAAACAAAAAATACCTCATTAAAATGATATTATTCAGTGAACAACACATTGAATACTACGTATAGTGCCAGTCATGTCGCTTCTATATTGTTTCTCTATTGGCTAGCACGGACATGTCCAAGTTTGATCCTAATTCAGTCTAGAATATGTCTGTTTTTGTTACCAAGTCTCAACTTTGCCATCTAAAATATATAGTAATTGGCCAGTTTTAGAACTTAAATTGTAGACAAGTTTAAACATTACCCTAAATTCTGATTTAATTTATATTCTTCTATTTTGTTACTTGATACGAGTAATACTTACTAGTTTATTGTCTGTGTTTGTAATTCTATTTTTTAATCTTTATTCGAGACCTAGACTTTTGAGCAAAACAAAATCGGTTCTAAAATATTATTTAAGAAACATGGAATGTACCTACTCATACATGCAGCTTCCTGGCATTTTAATGGATTTTAAGCCAGTTATATATTTTTAAGGTAACTAAAAGCTGTGTAATCGTAGTAGTTTTGTTTCTGTAAAATGTATTAATTATCAATTTTGTTTTTACAACAAATTTTACTAATAATTTAATTTCTATAGATTTGTAAAAAAACTTGATTTACTCATGTCTATGAAAAAGGATTCTGTGTGACAAATTAAAAAATCACTAATTTAAAATATGTGCTCATTCTACGGTATGTAGAGTTGGGATCGACTAGAACATATTTCTCTCTTAAAATATTTGGACCAAACAATTATTTGTGTATTTGTTTGACGTGGAATATTAGTAAATTCCCTAATGGAAAGTAGTTTAAGAATTAAAGGAATATAAATTATATGACATTTAACTGAAACTGTTATTGGATGATTAGGAATAGCAATGCTCCATAACGTATATATGTCGAATCGGGAAGATGTAATTGTACATTTCATGAAAAGGCCATCCACTTCATGAAGCGGCTCCTCATCCTCATCCTAGATCCCGGATCTAGATCCACTATGTGGATCTAGTATCTGGATCTAGATTCTTTTCACACGAGGATCTTGTATCTGTATCTAGATCATAATTTTCTGGATCTTTCATCATTAGATCCAAAGATCCACTACAATTAATTTCTTGATTTTTCTTTTGTGAACTTTAAAAACACATTGAGTAATGATTCCTGTATATTTAAAGTATGTTTATGTATTTTAGGAAATGTCTTCTATTCTTCTTTAGCAAAATAAATTATGTACGTACGTGTTTCCAGGAAGATTGCAGTTGGGTTTTACTGGTTTTACCTACCCATTATGCACTAAGCGTACCTGTATTAGAACAAATGTGCAGACGCAGACAGACGCCTGGAATTTCCTGTCCTCCAAATGTACCTACCTGTTGCGAGGTAGCAAAAATACTTTAGTTATTTTATTACTTATTAGGCAGACTAGGTAAAGCAAAAATTTTTCGGTATTTGCGTCACTGCTGTCATTGGGGGTAGAAGGATTTCAGCCATCCGATATTCTTTTTTTAAAAGATCACATTCTTTTCTTACAAAACCTATAACAGTTGCAATAAACATTTTACAAAATGAAAAAACCTGTCACTTAGGAACTGTTTTACCAACACTTTTTAAAATTAAAAAATCATTGGAAGCTATGCTGGAATTACAATTCTCTTCAAAATTAAGAGAATGTTTGCTAAATGGATTTCAAAAACGTTTTGCAAATATAATGGATATAGAAAGCTCCGACAGTCGTCCATACTTGTTGGCTACAATTTCCAATCCAAAATTTTTAAACTAAGGTGGTTGGAAATTACTTCGTTTAAAGATGATTCAGAATTCTGCAAAAGTGTATTGAAACGAAAACTAGAAGAGTTACAGTTAGGACTGTTAGGAGGATCTCAAAAACATTATAATGAAACAACAGAAAGTCACGTAAATTCCAAAAAAGAAAATTCCTATCATGAGGAATTTTTTGATTTTTTTTAAATAAATAATACGCAGGTACAAACATCTACATTGCAGTGTACAAACTATTTTGAGGATCCCGATAACAGTTACATTCAATTAAATAAGTATCCGATAATAAAAGAAATTTTCCTTAAATTTAATTGTACACTGCCTTCTTCTGCCCCCGGCGAAAGAATATTTAGTACCTACGGACAAATTGTAACACCTCGTAGATATAGGTTAAATTACGAAATTTTCGAAACGTTGTTAATTTTAAAAGAAAAGAAAATAAAATTGGATAATTAGAATTATGTAACTTTATAGTTAATAAAGTAACTTTCAGTGTAGTGCAGCGTATTATTATTGTATTGTAACTTGTAAGTAGTTAGTAGTGTAAGTTTGTAGTAAAGTTTTTTTCCCGTTAACTATATATTTATTTTCTTATGTTACTGTCCAAGTATCCAGTGGCACTGTCCATATCTCTGGAATCTCTAAAAATTAAAAGAACACCCCTGACACGTTCGAAATGCGAAAGGATCTATAAAGGATCTAGATACTTTGTTAAGGATCTTGGATCTTGATCTAGATCCATTTTTAGCTTTGGATCTTTGATCTGGATCTAGATCATATTTTTTAAATGTATCCGGATCTGTATCTAGATCCCTAATTAGAGGATCTTACCCAACACTGCCCACCAGTCGTGGTAACCACGCCAGTAAAATAAGGAAAATAAAATTTTGACAAAGCTGTCAATGTGCCCACTGCTAACTGCAACAGAAACATACATACATATTTCTCTAAAGTGCTGTCGATGTGTCCACTAGTATAAATTAGCATTTGGCAATGTGCCCACTCGAGAATTTTAGTAAAAATTAGCATTTGGCAATGTGTCCACGGTGCGTGGTAGCCACGCCAGTCTTTAGTGATGTTACATATTTCTCTAAAATGCTGTCGATGTGTCCACTAGTATAATTTATAGCATTTGGCAATGTGCCCACGGTGAGTGGCAGCCTCGCCAGTTGTTTGCAACATATCAATTTGATATGGAAAGCTATCGATGTGCCCACCGATGTGATGGTATGTGGACAAAGTGGTGTCATATTGGTTGCATACTCTCGCGTCGTTTTAAGGGACTACACTGGTCAGCTCACAAGCGCGTGAATCAAAACAATTTAGTGCTGTCAAACAAAACGAGTCCAGAATCGCAATCAATTGTTTAGTTATAAGTATCGCTTCTACAGCGTTATAAAAATCGATTTTCGATATTAAAATCGGGGATCGAATTCCGATTCTAAAATCGGGAATCGAAAATCGCTGACCGATTCTGGAACAGAGAATCGCTTTCGATCCTGGAATCAAGAATCGCTACCAATTCTAGAATCGCTTCCGATTCTAAAGCGATTCTAGAACCGACAATTGCTTCCGATTCTGAATCTGAGAATCGTTTTCGATTCTGGAATCGAAAATCGTTTTCCGATTTCGAAAATCGATTCCAATAATCGCGTTTTTTATTCCAATCGATTTTAAGAACGAACTTAAAAAAATCGTTTTCAATAATCAATTATATCCTATCTAAGAATCAATTTTTAAAATCGATTAAAAATATTAACAATTCTTCCATTTTTTGTTTGAAATATTACCGGAAATGACCTTAACTTGCTTATTTCAATAGTACTTCCTGTATATTTGTACATTTTGTCATCAGCTGTTGTTGCGCCCATTTCAGCATAAGTTCAGGTAAGTAGTATATATTAAGCATAAAAAGCAAAGAAATTGTATAATTAGAATTTTATTTATTAATAATTATTGAAAAACACATATCTTATTATTCCAGGTGTGTGGGATACTAATGCCTTGCACACGTGGCAAGTAAAGGGAAGTTCTAGAATCGAGAATCGGAAGCCAATTCTAAGCTCGAGAATAGTAATCCGATTGTAGGATCCAGAATCATTTTTCAGTTCTAAAATCGAGAATGGCAATCCGATTCCAAAATCAAGACTCGCTTTTAGAGTTTGGAATACAAATGAAGAACACAAACAAAAAAAGGGGGGAGCGTCACAAAATTTCAAAATTCTAATTTTGACCCAATCTTTTGCTTGATAGGGAGTACGGCTCAGAACTAGAACCAATTCAATATTTCTATAGGCGATTCAAGCTAAGCAATACGCCCTCTGGCGGAATTGTGATGAACTCCTGAAACACAGCGCTAGTGACAATTCCAATATAATCATTTGGTTTTAATAAATTATTGTAAGCTGCATTCGTGTATTATAAAATATATTTAAGCAACTAAAACGTCAATACTTGAAGAATCGAGTTTCCCCCAAAGAAGGAAAGCAATG